>BOPP01000065.1:4789512-4811609 GCA_017312745.1 Gryllus bimaculatus | reverse complement strand
GGGGGCGGGGGGGGCGTTGGTGGCGCGCGCCACTGCACTCGCCGGCAAGTGGCGATTGCTGCGATTATCGATTTTCCTACGTGCGAGAGGGGTTCTTCCCCCCTTGCTGTTTGTGTGAGCCCTTGTCTGAGTCCATATGTGCATGATTGCGTATGTGGTATGCGACTGTCCGTTTGTGCACGGCGTCTGTAAGTCTAAATAACCTGAATAAGGGGACGAGACGAGTACAGTTTGGAGAGAAAATAGAGAAGCGTTAGATTCACATTTTTATGAGACTTTCTCTATTTTTGGATATTTCTACACCTCTCAAGTCAGTTGCATTTGTTCCTCTTGTTATTGCTGACGATTTTACAATTTCTTTGTTTATATTTCAATAGAATATTTCCCTTTAAATAGTATTTTTTATTTTTTAGATTACAACTTTTTAACTCAGTTGTTTTCCTTCAATTCCTCTCGAGATTTTCAGAAATTGCTATACATAAAACCACATTCATTCAATTTGTTACTTCAGCTAGTAATTTACCAAGCACAAATATCGAAAAGAATATATGAGATTAATTCGACATCGGAGTCGTGGCCTGTGAGCACTATCTGCCCTATGCTGGACAGGGAAAAATTCCATCACATATCTTGTATTCATTCAATAATTACGAACGGGCATCCCGACGTGCATCATATAAAATAAACGAGAAATACAATAGTGTGTGTTATTGCCAATCAATATTAGAACCGTTAGTACAAATATTATATTTGCCAACTTATGTTATTAGAAACTTATCTCAGTTACTTTGTAAGAGAATGAAAACGTCCAAAACTGATCAACATAATTTATATTACTTGTTAAGATAGTGGTACATCATTATGAATTTCTAGGTGTGTTAAATGGGTAGGGTATACCACAAAAAATAAAAATTTATGAAGAAATATCAAATTGTAACAAAACCGTCTCACTGCGAGGAACAGTAAGAAAGCTGGAAATATTACAAGAAATAGCTGTCAAAGAGCTGTCCTCACAAAGTTTAGAAAAATATATCAAAAATGGGCTCAATACGTACGTATTAGCTGAGGTGTATTGCTATTTGTTTGGCAAGAGCGTTTTAATTTTGACAATAATTTGATTTTTTATCGATTTTCTACAAACTCTTTGGGAACTCTAAAAATCCTTGACCACTTTTTAGATACGTGATAGTACTTCGATTTTTCCAAATGTTGCCTGCACCTTGAATTTAGGTTCGAATTTATTTTTCTTAATATATTTTGAATGCATGAAAACGTTTTTGAAACAATTCAAGACCTCAAGAAGTTAGGAATTCAGAACTCTCAAAACCTTCTTGTATTTCAGAATGCACCTCATCAATTTGACACATTTGTTTCTATGCTTTACCTCTTTTTGAATTGGCTTGCTGTAAACTGATTTGCTCTCATTGCGGTTGAAGTTTCATTCTTTCGGTAGTGTTTTATTCTGTGCACACATAATTTTCAATTGTCTTGGCTGTCACTAAAAGCAGAATACCCCACGCCTTCTGAGTATCATGTTACAAGGACCATTCCACAGACAAGTAGCTCTGCTCAATTGTAGTTATGACATTGCCTAAATGAAGCATTTGACAGCTGCGGTTTGCGTTCTTTCGAAATATTTCAATTACGTGGCCCTAGCATGTTCATTAGGGTATACCCTAATAGTAATCTTAAGTGGAAACGACGCATGAAGTTGCTAAGTCATTTTTGTTACCATCTTTACTATACGTATCCACTCATGATGTTGCATTGAGACTCAAAACCTCAGATGAGATGAGAAGCAATACCACTTGAATAAATCTGACGTATTTGGAACTTTATATTTATATAACACATAAAACTTTAAATTGGTGCTGTTAATAAAACCTATTGTTGGAATATGAACGCAAGTAAGAAGAATATCGAAACGTAGAGAAATCAATACTAGCAATAACGAGATAACAGGAGGATAATAGAGAATCCACTAACGATAATATAGTATCACGAATATTGACAAACACATAAGAGATACTGGAGACTTTGCGTAATCTTTAATTTGAAGTTATTGAAGTATTCATTTAAATTAAAGTGGACACAAATAGCCCTAAGAAATTGCGTCAATTTTAATATAATAATTTTAAAATAATGGTAATAAAGCAAACATTCATATTGTCAAATATTAACAGCAAAGTGTGTATAACCAAAGGGAATCACGAAGCTGTATTCTTTCACATTACAAACGTTCTGCAATCTACAAATTTTAGTAGAACGGACGCACAAGTATTAAAAAGGTCTGAAAGAAAGAAATGTCTTACTCATACAGAATAAATACAGAATAATTTGCATACAATACTTGCGAATTGCTTAAACATTCTAGGGTATTTCCTCAAAATGCGAATTATTTCTATCGGTCTTTACCTTCATTCAGAACGAATTCCTGTAGCTCCTCAGCATAATTCAGAAACTCTTAATTCACCACAGAGAAGCCACTGCCTTGTACGGCATTGCTTATGGTGCTAACGTAATTTGGACGTGTCTCGACATTCCTCCCCGGTTGGGGCTGCGGCCAGTCCATGGACCGAAAGCTGATTGAAGACTTCCGACGCCATGTGCGCGGCCGTGCGGGCGTCTGCTGTGTCGCGTGTGGTCCCCGCCCACACGCCCTCGCCGCCGTCCTCTTCCCCTTCCTCCCCCCGCCTCCGCCGCACAGTGGGCCCAAGCGGCAGCAAAAGCGCCATCGAATCAGCGGTGGTCTTCAAGCGAGCAATTCAACTGATGATTCAATGGAAGATAAAAGACTAAACCTATGACATAAAATATAATTGGGATTGTATTATATAAAAACATAAAATAGAATTGAATATAATGACTTACAATGGCTTCCGAACTTGTTTTGAAAATATCTTTATTTTCAATGCATGTTTATGTTATAAAAGCATCTGAATATATAGCTATTTCCTACTTCTTACAAACCATTTATTTTTAATGTTTATGATTTTTAATTGGATTTTTAATTTCCTATTATGTGGACACCTAAAGAAAGGCAACGCGTCTCATTTTAGAACACTGCGGGCACTTAGATCCATTGTATTTTAGATTGACTTGATTCAGAAAGTGGCGGTACGTTCCCTCCTAGTTATCGTACTTTCGGCGATGCCACGTCCACACCAGTATTTCGGGTTTCCTCAAGAACTGTGACGTCTGACAGAACTACATTTCATCTCAGCTGCTTGAGAATTTGTACGTAATGTTACGTAAGGCAATGTAGAACGTAAATCATTGACGATTTATGCACACTTGCGTGGTCCCTGAGGAAGTGAGCATTTCGTGTTCCGAGACGCATCCACTACTTAGGCATTAGTCCCGCGAGTGTAGTTCATTTTACAGCCCTTTTTCTTCGCTGGAACGTGACATCGAGTACAGGTTGGTTTTCATCCTCTTGGTATCTCCGCCATTATCTCAGAGCCCTATTGCGAACCGCAGCTGATGTCTAGCTGAATATCTTCCTCCGTGTGGACTAGGACCTTCTATTGATTTGATCATTCGGTCAGAGACAGTACAGCGGCCACAGTTAAACCACTGAAGTATCGTAGCTGATTGCTCCTTAGGTCATGGGTATTTGTATTTGAATTTAGTCATAACATGTCCTGTAAAGCACAATTGACCTCCTCGCCGTTAGATTCCCGAGTTCCTAATCAGTCACCCAATCACGAATACGCGATGCGATGTCTCGAATCGCTTAATCTTCGTGACATCATGTGGTTATCGGATTTGACTAGCGACGCCGGTTTCGCGGTCGTGACCTTTCCGTTCAACCAATGCCGCATTCGTCTGGATGACCAAGGGAAACCCACGACAGGATGGCCGGCGTGGGGTTTGAACCCGGGCCTCCCGACTATGAAGACAGTTGGCTATGACCTGAGCCATTTTACTTGGTAGGCCATGGGTATAGGGAAAGGTTAAGTATGACGTACGAAGGGATGTTCGTGGCTGAAAAGAGTACGCGTCCAGTAGCGTGTAGCAGCACAAAGGCTGCAGAACAAATCCACGCAAAATGGTGTTAAAAAAATGCATGTACACAGCTCAAGAACAACGAATAATACTCTCATATTACACTGCAACAAACTTAATATTTTAACACTATCTTTGACAAATTATGCAATATTATAGTATATATACTGTACCACAGTTTTTTTCAAAAAATACCGTGACGTTGCTGTTTCATTCAGTCTGTACGCCCAGAATCAGAGTAAGCGGAGGAACTTAATCAAATATTTGCATTTTTCAGAGAAAAGCAAAACTGTTTCATTGCTTTTGGAGCTTTCCTGAGTTCCGAGGTATCTATCAAAACCATTGACTCTTCTCACATGGCCGGGGGTTGCGACATTTTCGTTTCATTTCTGCGCGCATTGGAAAGTAGTAATACAGATTCCTACCGTCATTCTCTGCGCGCGTTTCGTCCCATTTCGAGCCAGTGCGCGCCGCCGCCGCCGCTGCCACATGGCGTTGCGAGTCGGGCCAATTGGCTGCGATGGTATCTTAACTGGTTCCGAGAAGCGAATTTACTCGCGGGTCAAGTAGCGACATAGGGCGGCCGCTCCGCCCGTTGGCCCTGACAATCCCGGGCGCTCTGTTGTGACAGGGCTGCCAACCCCACGTCCGCGCCTGCCGCTGCGGCGGCCGCCGCCGCCGCCACGCACCGCGTCGTGACGAGACGGCGTCAAGAGCAGCCCCGCACGCCTTCATTGTCTTGTTCCACGCACAGGGCAAAGAGCGCTTTCCTGCGCTCCTGTGTTGACATCTGCACCTTCACATCTTTCTTATCAAATATTCACATGTTCCGATACGTTTCCTTTTTTGTTAAAGAAGTAAACTGTTGTAATTAGATAATCACGTTCTTAATCAATATTTAATTTTTCTAAAATTTTGCGCGCACGAATTTGCTTTTACATAAACCGTTGCTAACGCCGAAAGACAGGAAAACGAGATATTGGTTGAAACTTCTACCCTTTCAGAGCAGAAGAATGTACAAGGCATTCGGCTTCCCCTGTGATTTCTCCTAAGTTCAGTGTAGGGGATTGTGAATGAGCTGACATTGGATTAACTGGACTAAGAGGGTATATAACTTGTTATTGTTTCTTATGTTGCCGTGTTTTCATTCTAGGAAACTCAAGATAACTTTCCAAATCATATAGAATTTGTATTTGTGTAAATATTGATCATAAATGAAAGTTTACATGGGATTCTTCGTAAGTCATTACTTCGAAGAGGGATTGAAATTCAGACTCTGTATATAAGTGCGATGGTGATAATTATAGTGCTTCGCACTCTTTAAGAACGGAAATAGAAAATATTTATTTTGTAAGGATAAAACTACATGTGTTTTTATTTAATGACGGTAAAAGATACTCGATTCTGCTTTACGTTGCAATGAATAATTGCTGTTCCGTTATAGTTCTTATGAAAATATATTCGGAACATTTCTCTGATTAACATTTCAAGGTTTCCTCCGTAACACTCCGCGTTCTAGTCGGTCTGGATAGCCGCAGTTGCTAAGGCTGAAGGGCAGCGGGTTCGATTCCTGTTCCGCTACCGTTATCTCAAAGTTACACTATAAAAGCAATGTTAAATTGCAGATGACAATCAACCTTAAATAAGTAAAAATAAAAATAAAATCCTTGCCCGTTTGTTGAGAGGCGAGCTCTTCGCTGAGTGAGCGATTGCAGGATGGGGCGGCATTCCTCAGAGTGCCTCTATTGAAGCCACCTCAACGTCCGCCGTCACCATGACGTTGCCGTCGAATCGTTCCAAAACGAGAGGAGAAGATGCTAGTTTGCGCAATGGAGCCAATATTATTTGCAAAGTCAGGCGTTATTTTTGGAGATAAGAATTACTCATAAATAAAGGAAATATTACAATTATATTATTGACAGTGTTTAACTTCTAGTTCAAGCAAGAATATCCTATTCCACATTGAATTGTGGATTGAATTAAATCAAGTATTCCATTCCTTATGCTAACATCTCTTGATACTACATTGTGGCACAAATGAAATTGAAAGAATTCGAATGAAGGACTATCCGCCTTCTCCTTCACGATTCAGATTTCAACTAAACGAAGTTTGTATTGGACAGCTGACTGTAGCGTGATTCAGACAAAATATTCCGACAACTTTCGTAGATATGGTAAAAATTAATCATTTTTAATATGTGAAGATATAATATTGAAAGCGTGAATGTCCAATTCGCAACCTCCTGTGTTAAAGACTGCAGTTTCAGTGCCATCTAGATGTATCCTGGCTTTCTTCCTCTATCCGGGCACGTGGCTGGAAATGATTTACCAGGTCGTGGCGCCCTCCACCAGTAATGCTGGAATTCAATAGGTGTTGGCCCACCCTTAGCCTTGATCACAGCTTCCACTCTCGCAGGCATACTTTCAATGAGGGGCTGGAAGGCTGCTTGGGGAATGGCAGCGCATTCTTCACGAAGTGGTGCACTGAGGAGAGGTATCGATGTAGGTCTGTGCGACCTGGCACGAAGTCGGCGTTCCAAAACATCCTAAAAGGTGTTCGATAGTATACAAGTCAAGACTCTGTGCAGACCAGTCTATTACAAGAATGTTATTGTCGTGTAACCACTCCGCCACAGGCCGTGCAGAATGAATAGGTGCTCGATCGTGTTGAAAGATACAATCTCCATCCCCGAATTGCTCTTGAACAGTGGAAAGCAAGAAGGTGTTTAAAAAAGTTCAACGTAGGTCTGTGCCGTGATAGTGGGGGGCAAACCCACTGCATGAAAACCACGACCACACCATAACACCATTTTGGACGTGTCCGAATACTTTTAATCACAGAGCGTGTGTGACTGAAGAGGGAGGATGGAGATGAGGATTCACACAGGGATGGGATCCATCCACGCGTGTATGTGTGGGCGAAGAGCAGGAAAACCGTATCCCTCCGTCCAACGCTAAGGCATGGGGAAGGCGATTTGTGGAGTATTTCGTGTTTCCGGGCGCGAGAACGTATTTAAACATGATTTCGGTAAGTGGCCAAGGAAGAGGAAGGATAGTTCGCGCGCGGTCCGCGACCCATTTGTGACCCTCCGCAATTCACCTAGTATTGATGGAAGAAGAAAAACTCTCCGATCAGAGCAGCCGGCAGCTGGAATTCTCCTCCGGTGGTTTAACTAACATAGCTACAAATCTACAATCAAAATTACCCCTAACGTCCGACCTCAAACCCTAAGACCACCTGACCGAATCTTCTGCTGCGGTAACAATTTAACTGAATTTATGCCTTATTTTACGAGGCGAGACTCTGGCCATGAGGCCTGCTCTTCCGTCTGACCACGCAAATTTCGCTACGCTCCTTTCAGCAACTAGCAGAGAAAGGAGGTATTTCTTGGGCGACAAACAGGCGAATTTGGCTCAGAGGCGTCATTTAGGTTTCAGGATCTTTTACATGGAAGTAAATATACTAACGTGGGACAGCCGGCTTTACTTCCCCTCCGAAGGAAGGCGTACGAAGGGTTCTTCGCCCTTAAAAACCCACGCCTTCGATCGAGTTTGAACCCGCCAACTTGGGTATAACAGTCCGATACGCTAACCGTTACATCATTGCAGCGCGCAAACAATCGCTACCACTGAGCCATCTCAGCGGCGCGAGTCTGCAGAGGCGGCGCCAAGCAGCGCCTGCAGGCGCGTGAGTGACGGCGGCGGCGGCGCGCGGGGGGTGCGGCGCGCGCGAGGAGGCGGCGTCAGGGGCGTCGCCCGGGGCTCGAAGGCGCGCTCCGCGGCGCGGTAACGGGAAGATTGGGGGGCGCGCGCGCGGGAGCCGCCACTCGCCCCCCCCGCCTCCGGCGCTGCCACTCAGCCCTCCTCTCCCTCCCCACGTCTCGCCACAGAGCCAGAGTTGCAGCGACAGGTCGGAGGTTCCACTTGCGACGGGGGCGTAATTTTGGTGGAGGTGAAGCTAGGTGGAATTCCAATGGGCGGCAGCTCTGATCGGTAGGTTTCCGTGCTTTATCGGATCAGCAACTGGCGAATTCCACACCAGAATCCATGGACAAACGAGCCATGAGCTTCGCGCGATCTTTCCTTCCTTATTATTGTCCTTTTATCTCCCATTACATACACACACATGTCGGGAGCCTGTTCCTGCTAGGGCAGAGCTAGGGTGTGAGAGAAATACCTGAGTGAGGAACTCCCCCGCAAGCCGATATGTAGGACGAGACCACGTCTCACCATAGAGCGTGAAGGAACACCACCATCTTCAGGATTATAGACATTCATACAGTACCATGTGTAGTGAAGATATCATTTGACATGCCCGGAGCCAAACGAAATTACTCGCAACCCATCCGCCTTATTGGCGCTTGCATATCCCGTGTGCAATGCAGAGGCGCGCGCGCAATATTCTCGGGGAGGGGGTTCACAGGTATTAAGTTCAGCCGAATTGACGTTGTCTTTTAAAGAACGTTTTGTTGATGCAGAGTATAAAATACCTTTTTAATGGTTGATTTAGAGCTAATATTAAAACATAAACAATTGATATATTAAACGACTTTCGTTAGTATAGAACATCACTAGCTAGATTTTTTAATATGTGCTCTTGAACGGGGAGCGGGATTGAAGTTTCATGAGCCCCTCCTCCCACCTTTGGGTGTCACTAATGCAGGACATTCTAATATTTGGAGATTTGCTTCTCTACTTAGGAAAGAGATTTTTTCACAAATCAACAGTAAATATTGGTTCGTATAGAACCTTTGGAAACCAGAGAGAAAGTAATAAAAGAAAGATAAAATGGGTCGCTGTACTTTCCATAGAATAGTAAAATTGGAATAGTAAATTGTGTATTTTTAAGGTAATGAAAACAACCAATAATTCTTTTTCTCTCATTTTGAGGTGTTTCGTGATCAATATTACACATAAGTAATTGTTTGGAAACGTGAGTTCAGCTACAATGCCATTCATTGTTTCAATACGTTGTTTCAATACGTTATTCTCTCATTTGAGCGGAAATCAATCTTCGGAGAGAACCTGCGACGCCACACGTTGACTGGCATGCACCCCGCAATCGCCTCTCGACTCCAAAGATCAAATCTCGCGCAACGCGACAAAAACACGGATTCAGTTGCGAAAGCGATATAATAGTTATTAATGTCACAAGAGTTGAAGATTTGACAATTAAACATACCATTACCTGAGTAAATACCATTAATGATATGATCATATATGGATATATCATGGGATATCTTATTAAAATTAGTGTATTTATAATTATGGATTCTAAAGGTTTACAAATTGTATTGAGGTTTACAAATTATTATTGACACTTTTCTGTAGTCACTTGACTCTATTCTTTAGATTCATTTTCCATTTCAACGTTTTTATAATTATTGATAAGAGATGCATTAAATTCTCCTATCTTTCATAATCACTTGGCCGTTCTTGTGTTATTTCTTTACAAAATCGTGAAAATGAGGTCAATTACATGATAGTTTCCTGTCGTCGCACAGGAGAAATGGTGAGCTTCTTATCGAGACAGCTGCTTCTGTTGGGGGGATCGACAAAGTGGGTTCGATCATGGTAGCCGAGCCTTCGACCACGAATCACTCAATCAAACCCACTGACAGGCCGCATGCATCAAGCTCACGATTAAGACTGTCGCTCCATCGAGGCGAGTAATTGGAGGGATGTCAGAAAAGAGCGTGTAGGACCGTGGCAAGTATTTTACATCAACGGGAGATAGTCAACGTGTTTTCTGAAGATTGATTTATACTGAGAATAACACACACCTTGTTATGGAAATAAACCTTGTTGCTTACACATCTTACACTTTCTCATGGATAATACATATCTCTGTTTTACACTATACCTTTTACCTTCTTTTTTTGATTACTCATGAATGAATACAAATATTAGTGGCAATGTGAGGGCAAATGCTCTGCTAGTTTATATTTATTAAAATACGATTTAAAATTTCCTTTTTACTTTAAAATCTTTAAAATTACAAAAAATATATCAAAACTTTTTGCGCTATACCTATTTCAGAATGGTATCAATAATGCTAAATAACTGCGGGCTAGATACAGAGCCGCACCTTCGACATTATTATAGAAGGAAGAAAATAAAGTAAGCATAACCATAAAACTAAAATCTTACATTACTCACGTTTGCAAAGAAGTAATAAGCGCTACTTTTATTTACAAATAAATAATCACGTTAAGAGGTAAACACATTGCACCCATGCGTTGTTCGCGGAAGACAATTTATGTTCTTCATTGCAAAACAGAAAATGTGTAATCAATATTTGGGAAGGAGTAAAGTCGCGTTCTGTGGACTCCATAGACTAGGCATCTCAAGGTCGAGGGCTAGGTAACGACCTTATTAGAGCTTTTGAACACTGCTTTTAGAGAAATTGGTGCGAGATTTCAAAGTAAGGGTTGTACAACTATCTCTCAGAGTGGCGGTACATCAATAAACACCTGGCCCCTGACAGTCTTTGAGAGAAGTTACTTGACAGCTATTGTCACAAATTTAGCTATTTTAACTCCAAACTTCCCTTTAAAACAAAGAATTTTATGGAAATAATACATTTGTCAGATTTTAAATTCTCGATTGAGAGCAAAACTTTTAAAAAATTGAGACAAAAGTAACTTGATTTTGCAATCCTCTTTAATGTGAAATAAAAGCATGAACTTTCTACGTTCAGGTTAGAAGATTTAACATACAAATATTCTTGTCTGTTAAAAACCGTCCGGATGCCAGAAGTGTGTCCGTTCGTCTGCCAGAATTGTTAACTTATTGAGATCTGTTAATTTATTTCACATTATTGTTAAATACAATAAATAACAGAATGATTTAATAACCCAACTCAAAACGAAAACCAGTTAATAATTTTCCATTCAAACGTATTCCTGTCACTTAGCAAAGATGTTTGTATAAGGGAGAATTTAGTAGAAAAAAAAGTAACAAATAGTAATAAGTAATGAAGAATATAAATATAACACTAGTTATTTGATAGAACAAATCTGGCAAACATATTTTCGTACTAAGCCACTATTCACCGCCACGCGCCGCTTCAGCTTGCGAGTGTGCACCCCTTCCTGGATTTGGAGGGGAAATGCGCGCGGAGCCAGGGGAAGTTGCTCGTAGGAGCACCGAGCTTCCCATGCGGCAAGTCGCTCGCGCGTGCGCGGTTTGACTCGCCTACCGTGCAGATTCGCCCAAGCTCCATAGTTCCGCTCGCAAAGATCGCATAGTTCCGTATCGGTCGTCTCCGGGGCGATGATGGCGCCTTCCTTCCGGGAGGGGCCGCGCGGCACGTGTTCCGTCCTGCTGCAACAGGGCGGCGACACGCGGGCCTCGACGCTCGCGACAGATGGCCTTCCTTTGTGCGCGGTATTTTTCGCCACTGTCTGGGCTCTCTTTAAAATATTTTATGGCGCCATTCAGCTGCGCCCTTCGCAAGACGCGCGCTAACCCCGCCCCGCCCCGCCACCGCCCGCGAGGACGCCCTGGAGCGCGGCCAGCGCCGGTCCTCAGCGCCGCGGGGGCTGGCCGCCGGCCAACGCCGAGTCCTCGCCTACCACTCGCACTGAGGACGGCGCAGGCGGGGCTCAGAGACAACATCTCGTGCTGCTGCAACGTCTCTGATCGGGAGGTCCTGGGGTTTGAGTCTCGACACTGGAAGATTTTGACACAAACTCGATCGAATGCAGAAGCTGTCTCAGGGAGGATTCTAGCGGCCGGTTGCTCTGATCGGTAGATACCCGTGGTTTCTAAGAGCAATACCAGGTTATTGCCGGAGCAAAATCTTAAAAACGTGCCATGGACCGCGCGCTTTCTTTGCGTCCTCATTCTTGTCCCTCCCTCTCTCCTTACACACATACACACACATAATACACGACCACACACGTCGGCACAGCAGTCACGCGCTTAGAGCTTGTCCCGGCTGAGGGCAAGTGTGTGGGTCGCCAAAAATGCTTGGGTTTATGAAGCATAACAAAGAAAATTCCCCTCCTTATGCGATCACCTATTATACTTCATATTTTTACAAATTTTCTGAGCAATTAATGTCTCGCTGAAATAACAGAGAAAGATCCGATGGTAAAACCGATTACAGAACACGACCAGTTACTGTCCCAAACACAAAATGAGTAACATCTTTCACTGAAGGACAAGCTGAATCTTCAATAGCTCTATGAAGAGCTTTCTCATATTTTCTGGGCCGTCTGTTATGTTATAATTTATGAAATCTATTTTCCGTCAGATGCTCTAATTCTTCATTCTTTCATCAGTTTGTTAATTACTTCATTGTGTTCTCTTACGTCATTACCATTTTTCGGGCGGTAAAAATTGCCTCGTTACGTTCGTTACGAAAATCAGGCTTTCTCTTAATATTCTTTTTCATCATCGACGTTCACAAGCGTAAATTAACCCTCTGTTGTGGTGTCATGTACCCTTTAGAAGTTTTTTGCGAATGGCTAAGATAATGACCTTAAGATTCAATTTTGCGTATTCTCCGAATATTATTTGTACAAATACTTTTTCCTAAGATGTAATTATCCTTTAACAATATTTTAATACTCGTAGTATTTGCTATTATAACACGATAAGAGAAAAAGAAGCTCGTAAATATAAACGACATTATGTTAGTGTCAAGAAGCAAGCACAATGTGAAAGGACAATATTATATCAACATATAAACTCCGGTTCCTACACCTGAAGGAGTGTACCAAAACTTACGCCCAGGAATTAGTTTGTAAATCTATTTAGTATACAAGTGAAAACGTAGAAAATATACCGAAGAAAGAAGTTGATTCTCAAAATCGTTTATACAACCAAACGACCATGGAGAGTTGTGATATCGGAAGTTAAAGAAGGTTCCAAAAATGTTTGACTGTAAAAATGAAGAAACAGAATTTCACTGTTTCTTTCTGAAGAGAGTATTTTATAAGTATTTTTTTAAAATATAGTGTATAATTTCATTCACCGCATCTTAAATGAATGATTTCTACTGCTATCTCATTTTAATTTCTCACCTTCAATAAGTCTTTTACTAACCTAATCCACAAGACAAATGAATATTTTTTATTCCGAGAAAGGCCAACTAGTTTACTTTTATCATCCTCGGTGTTCTTGACAGACGATGTTACTGATATCCTACCAAATGAGAATAAACTCTGCGGAGGACGAAATGTTATTTCTTAACCTTCCCAATCCTTCCTTGCATTTTAATTCGTGAAGTTTTGGAGATGAAATGTTTATGGGAAGATTTTTGTTATTAATTAATGATGGAGATATTTAGATCTATATTAACTCCGTGTGTGAAGTCCTCGTGACGTGATCTGCTACTAGTTGACTTCACTATACTCATGGATATTGTGAATGAAAATCCATACAATTAACGCTACGGTACGGTACTTTTCGCTACGGTAACACACATGTTACATTCAATGAAAATATCGTCAATGTTTAGTTATATTTGTAAGTAAGAGGTGTATTTAATTTTTCTTCCAAACCCAGTTTTCTTGTTATTGTATGAAATACGAAACTGCACGCTAGTGGGAAGCTCCCCATCCTGTGAGAGAGGGCCTACCCGACACCCGCAAGGTCGACGTTTCAAACAGGTCCAGGTCCAACCAGCTAATGGTGGTACGAAGTCAAATGACAAGCAATCATCCCTTTCATTACAAAGATGAGGCCAAACCTCGCGCACAAGTGGAGGAATTTGTCTTTTGAGTGTGCGCAAGCGATAATAGCATCAATTTAGTAATGGGAGCTGATAATTGGATAACGTATGGCCCTCTGGAAGTAGCGTAATTGCCTCGGGCCTGTGTGCTCCCTGGGTTTCAATATATATGATAATAGGTCGCATCATGATCTCTCGACGACACACCGATTACAGCTGCAGGGATCTATCAAGTCGATAGCTTCATTTTATATGGATGAATTAAACTCCTGGATCGGTTTCATAATAAGACATAAATTTCAGATCCGAAACCAGTAGAGTAGAGCGCACTCAAGCCACTTGTTCTCTTGAATCTGAGATGTAAGTGGTTTCAATCGTGACAAAAGTCGTTGCTCTTCCCTGCATCGGAGGGCGTGAAAAGATTCATTCTAAACAATGACTTGAGAGGCATCTTGCTTGCTGACTTCTTTTTCATGTGTTGACTTAATTCTCTGTTCGTCTAGTACGTGAGAGAGAATGTATTAGCTACAGTGTTTTCATTGAATTCAAGACCATGCTAAAATTTATTACTTTTTCCTAATAACATTATGAATTTACTTAAATATATTATAATAGTATATTATTTACTAATAGAAAGCTGAAATTTAAAACAACGAATGAATATTATCTGAGAAAATATGATACATATGTATACATACATATATGTAAAATTTCATACTTTTTTCACAAACGCTATAAAAGTGAGATTTTATATCTGCAGTTGCGAAGATTATCGATTGGAGAACGTTAACCACAGAACGTTTTTGGAAGCGCAATAAAATTTGTTCCACAGTCATTCACAGTTTTCCTTAAAATTCGCTTCTCAGTTGCATCGCGTGGTCAGTTTTCTTTCACCGTCGCTTGGCACCTAATCCCCTTTCTGCATTTCTTTTCAATCTGAAAAAGTTTGCCTGTTTGCATCCTGTTTCGTTCATTCGGTATTTTGCAAGGAGTAAAACGTTTTGTGAAGTTTCCATTTCTAAGTAGCGCAAATAGATGTTCCTCCCCCAGTCCAGAAAAAACCTCAAACACATGTGAACACAACAGAACACAACAGAAATTGTGTATGTTAAGTCAGCGGGGTAAGATGGTGGCTCGTGTTCAATTTTTCAGATTTTCTTTCCGAGAACTTTTAAGTTTGGTTTTAAACGCTGGCAGTGCTGTAAAAGAAATTGCAGATTTTTTTTTTGAAAACAGACTGATGTGTATCAATTATAATCACTCAATGTAATACTAAGCAGATCACAGTAAATGTGGAAATCAGTCTTTAGACCAAGTAGGACAGCGGAACGGGATGCAGTCGGGCCCTTTTTGGAGAGGTAAGTAAACGGCATAGGGAAAGCTGACCGCAAGATGCAGTCGGTGCGACAATAATGCGACTGCTTTCTCTTGAAGTGACACAGAAAACGCGCACTTGTGGTTCTCTTCTCGGTTTAGTTATGTCAGAAATATCATAGTTTTTGGAGAACACTGTAAAAATTGTGTTTATTTGAGAAGGAATCTCTGTTGGGCAGGATGTGCTCGTTGCAGAGTTTACTGCGGTATCCCCATTTCTCTTACTGCCATACCACAAAACATTATACTTCGAACTTAACTATTCCACACATCGTTTCATATAGCATCATCATCGGATATCATCGCCCAGCAGTTGAGACATATCGTTCGCGGTTTAGTTGTATCAGGCCTCTTTTTGTCAGTTGGCCGTCTCCACGCGATACAGAATGTGCACTACACAATGACGAGTAAGATATCTCTTTACTGAAGATTATTTTGAGTATTTGAACTGTTTCCGCACTTAAATACGAATTCTTTGCTAGCAATCACATATTGAGGTTAAGGCGTTTAAACGTCAAGCTGTTTAGGTTCTGTAATCTTTCGATGTCTGTCATCAGACTGCAAAGTACTGCACGTAGGCCACCACACGTGCCTTAATAAACCACGGGCGCTTTCGAAGGAAATATTCTGAAAGGCCTCTCTCACATGTTTTCGTCCCGCTCATCCATCTCGAAGGCGCCCAACGACTTGCCGCTCGGGGCCCCTCCCCGTCGCCGCCCCCGCCGATGATGAGTCCATTTGGACTTCTTTAACGACGGCGAAGACTGATCCCTCCGAACGCCGCCACGCGACGCGCCTCATATTTCTCCTCATTAGCCCCGAAATACGCGCGCGCATAACACGCCGGCGGGGCGCGCGTCGCCTTACAAAGTGACGAAGACTTCTGCGCGGCGTTTGTCGCGTCTCGGCGACGTGAAATGAGCGCCGTCATTAATACAGGTAGGGCGTGCGATGCGCCCCTTGCTCGGGGAAAAACGAGGCGCAGCTCTTTATGTTTAGACACGTGCTCAACGCGATGAGTAATGAGGTGCTTTCTCGAACGAGATTAATAATAGAAGAAAGAAGGGAAGAGGGAAGGTGCCACTGGGGCAGCACGGGAGGCTGCGGTGCTGGGAAGGAAACAGAGTTGCCAACCCTGCAACGAAGGCTCCTCAGTCGGGATTGCACTGAAAATGGAATTAATTCTGTTCTCCTTGAAGTAGAAAAATGGAATGCCCGATGTTTATTGCTAATAATTTCGAGAATTAGTTTTCAGCATTAATTTCAATATAGAATGAATCAGTTAATCCCTTGAATCCGAAATTGAGGTGTATAATATTTTCCCTGGCCTTACAATTTTAACATTTTACAAAAGAGTTTGAAGGATGTGTATTTCGCTCGTACGTATCTATTGGATTCTAATAAATGTCTGATCTTGTGTTGATGTAGAGGTTTTTGCAAAATGGGAGAACATTTACTGAAATAATACGAACATTCAGTGAACCTGGGAACCATTCATTAACGGTATACGATTTCGATATATACGATTTCAAAAAATGAAGATAAATAATAACGTGAAAAATTGTAGCAAGAATATTATTCAAAAAATGTTATTCCACATAAAAAAATACATATTCGTGTAGGTTATATCTTCCAACGACTGCCAAGAATTGTTTTAACACATCCCTTGAAGCTATGCAAAAGATGACGTCAAATTATTTCACCACTTTTGTTCGAAGAAAACCAAAAATTGTCATATTCTCCAAGACACGGATTTTGGGTGTTGGTAACCCTGGCAAGCAACGCGCCTGGTCAGGAAAAACCTCCGGCCGGCTGTTGTGTGGAAGGTGCCGCAAAAGACCCTGGCGCTATTGTTTCTCTTCCCCCTCGACAATGCGCCTGTGGGGGTGGGGGGTGGGGGCAGTGGGCCGAACGACGCTGCCGCCGCTGCGCGCGCTCCCAGCGGTAAATCTTGCAATCGTGAAGTGAGCATGCAACCAACAACAGGAAGATACCTAGCAGTACAGTGTAAAGAACAAACATGTCACATTTACTTCACTATTTTTAAAAAAAAAGTTTGTAGCAATTTTCTTGTCTTAGTAACCTATTGGAATGTACTTCTATTTATCTGAATATAAACGATATAAAATAATAAAGCATTGATTATATTTATGCAATGACATTTATTTTTAAAAAGCAGATTCTCTTGCATGGGTAATCTCATAAAATGATCGCATTCGCAGATTCACATCGCATTCGATATGCAAATGATTGCAACCTAAAATAGTATTTAAATAGCGTATATAATTATTATATTTGGTGTATAAATTAGGTAACGGTTCCTGTATAAATATTTCTTTTTTATCTGACACTATCCATAAAAAGTTATACATTTTGTTAATTGTGTGCTATTCATGATTTTTTCTTACACTAGTGTTACAATACACTATCATGGTTTGTAAAAAATAATTATAAAATGTCAGTTATTAAGTCAGAAAATATCCATAAATTAGTGATGGTTACTCTATACATTTTACCGCCTGAACACAATTGTGTGTTTTAAAATTCCGTGGGAACATGTTTCCCGTTTCGCAATAGACCAACTTCCGTTGTGACCCTGTAGCTGTGTAGCAGAACTAATTGTTACAAATAAATGACAATTCAAATAATTAACTCTCCCAGCATTCAACCCTCTCCCTCTCCTAACATTCTACCTGGATCTGCCAGTGTCCGCCCAGTTGCTCTATATCCGGGTTCGATTTCGACTGAGGATGCAATACTTTGAACAGTCAAACATCGTTTGTAACAATACTTTCGCAAGGCAGCTAAGGCGTCACAACGGAATTGTGAAAAGGGAAACATCTTCCCACGGCCCTGTTAAACTTATAACTGTGACCAAATGGTGAGGCGTCAAATAACAATAACAAAAATAGTCTTGATGCGACGATGCTTCCTGCAATGAAATGAGTGTTCTAAGCTCTTGCAGCTGTTCGTTTGTGAGCACTGTGTGGCGGGGCGCGCCCCCGCCCGTTGCCATGGCGACGACGGCGCGAGGGGCGTGGCCGGGCACCTGGCTGTCACTGGCGTGTCGCCATTACTCACCACCTTGCGGCGAGGAGCGCGCGCTCTGTTGCGGGGGGAGGGGAGAGGGCGTATATTTAGCTGCGGCCGCTGGACCGGGCGGCTCGGATCATCACGGCCCCACTAGAATATTCAGAGACAATGAATACGTAGTACGGCATGTAAGTGAGATGTTTATTGAATTAGTGCAATCGAGCTTATGTACTGTGAGCACACGAGCAAATTATTGAAGATTTTGAGAATTTTTCAATGTTTTATTTAAGTTGTTTTTTTTTTGCCGATATTCACGCACAGTCTTTCAGCTACGTGCTTACAAAATTCATTTTTCTTATTTTATTTTATTTACTATAAGAATACGGTAAATGATATATCGAAAAGAAATTGTTCTGAAATTTTATCTTTTTAATGTTGAGCACTTCTTCGGGTTCCTGAGGCATACTGATGTTTCTTGTGGAAAACAGAAATTTTTAATGAAATATGTTTTGGGGTGAGGCAGCATTAAATACATTGATAAAAACGAAAAACGTACAGATTATTGAAGTTTATACGTATTAATTCTACGCCTTATTAAAGTCGTTTCTTTGTCGTTTTTCACGCTATACCCGTACAAAATATTTTAACGATTTTCGACAGTATCTACTGTGGCGTCGTTAACACGAGGGCCAGAACCGTTAGGTTGGTGAAAGTACGCTGCGGGGGAGGAAGGGGTTGAGCCTGAACATCCGGGGGTTTGCGCTCGGGCGGTTGACTCAGGTAGTGCCGCAGAGCCAAAAATACCGCAGGCTGTAAACTCCGAGGATGCTGCCGGCGAGCCTCGTTTACGGAAGCAGGCAGCCAACCTGAGAATTCTGTGTGTGGGCGTAAACCAAGGCTGGCCTGCGAGTCTATCTATGGAACAGTGGTGGGGGTGTCAGCCTCAACTATTTAACGCGGCGCCATCTGCGCCCGCGTTCTCATTCAGTTTGCATCGGGAAGCTTGTACGTGTGTACAAGGGGTGTAGGAGTGTGGGCGAGATGTCCGGAGAGTAAGGGCCAGACGATCTCGCGTGCTGTAGGCACACGGTCGCCACGACCGGGTTAAATTTTGGCGTCAGGCCATGTGACGGTAATTGTCACGGGACCGAGGTCCGATAGCGCGCATCACGCGTGGCTTGTATTTTCTGCGGTAAAGCAGTGTTCTGAAAGGAAAAGGTTGCCGGAGTGTTTTAATATTAGCAATTCATTGTAACTTGTACATAATCTTTGAATATATTATTTTTCTTTTGTTATTGAAATTTATTTCTTATTTCACTACGTCACACTACATAGGTAGGACCACTTCAACCGCTGTCTGGAGGAGGAGTCTAGCGACCGGCTGCACTGATTTGTAGTTTTCCGTGGTTTCTCCGATCAACACCAGGCGAATGACGGAGCACTTCCCTAACAAACGGGCCAAGGAGCGCGCGCGATCTACCCTTCCCCTTCCTCTTTCTCGTCTTTTCCTCACACCTTTCTTCCACACATACTTACATTACCACACACGACGGAGTCTGGTGCTTGGAGCGTGTCCTGGCTGGGGCGGTGCCACGCTGGTGGTAGATACCTGGTTGGAGAAAACCTCGCTAACCGACATGAAGTTCAGCGTCAGGTTTCTCCCTCAAACGTGGAAAGGTCACCGACACCTCGTACTATAAAATATGGACCATTAACGGGACTAATGACCTTAGCAGTTGACGCGCCCGGAATTACTAATCAATCAATCAATCAATCAATCAATCCATTTAACGCTAATTTTTGATACAATTTTGAATATACTACTTCAATAGAATTATAGTCATTATTACGATGATATAGAGAAATTACATTTTCATTTCTACATTTTTTGACAGATATGATGATATTTAGAGAGCCTTCATTTCCAAAATGAAGAAGAGGAACAATGAGATCGGTGTATCTTAAAAATGAATGAATGGGTTATTGCAAATATTTGCTTTTCAGTATTCACGTGATTCTCCCCTGCTGGCTGGCGAGATCCGGCGCCGTCCTACCGTCGGTTGGCGAGGTTTTCCTCAACCAGGTATCTCCCACTAGCGGGGCACCGTAGTAATATATAAGTAATATACCACATGTAAGAAAGGGGTGAGGATACGGCAAAGAAGAGGATGGAAAGATTGCACGCGGTCCGTAGCGCGTTTGTTAGGGCACAGCTCCGCAATTCGCCTGGTGTTGATCGGAGAAGGGAAAACTACCGATCAGCGCAGCCGGACGCTAGAAATCTGCTCCAGACCGTGACTGAATTCGACCTAGCTGACAAGCTAGTGTGAAAAATCCTGCCACCGTCGGGCCTCGAACCTAGAATCTCCCGGTCAGGGGCACTTCAGTGACATCAATTGATACCAGGAACCACATCTCCCGGGGTGTTTGTCTTAAAAAACCTCAATTTGTGTTGTTATATCCGCTAGGCAAAATCGTTTGTCGTGAAAAATAGTTTCCGCTTGAATAATTGACATATAACATCACTTGAAACCATAAAAAATATGAGGGGCAAGGACTGCAGAGGATAGATTGGTTCATTGCTTTTCGTCCCTTCAACTGCTATGATCATTAGTCCCGTTAGCGTACTAGAGAGTGAGATCCGGCGCAGTAAGGGGATATCTCATTTTCTCCACCGGGTGTTTCCACCAAAGGGACACTGCTCCAGCTGGCACACGACCGTAAGTTCCAAACTGTCGTTCCGACATGAGTAACAGCGTAGCGCATGTGTAATGGGAGAGGGTAGGGCAAGGATGAGGAAGGAAATATCGCGCGCGGTCCAAGGCACGTTTATTAGGGTACGTCGGCATTCGTCTGGCATTGATCGGAGAAACCACGGAAGAATCCGATCAGAGCAGCTGGCCGCAAGAATTCGCCTCCAGGCAGATGTTGAATTCGACCTGACGAGTACTGAAAAGCCGTCACCGTCTGGTCTCGAACTCTCGGACCGGCCGTTCGAAGGCAGGCTGCACCGGAGAGCCGAGGCAGGGGCAAGCATTCGCAGGGGAGGGGGAGTCTATTTCGCGCGCGCTGGCAGCGACGGGGCGTGGCGGGGCGGGGCGCCGCGGGCCACCGCCTGCGCGGCACGCCCCCCGCCGCCGACCGACGCGAATACCCCGTGAATGGGCGACGCTCGATTCAGCGCCGAGCGCCCCCGAACCCTGTTAATGGCTGCGCCTAATTTTATTCGGCTGCACAAGCGGCACATCGTGAAGGCCAGCGCACTCTCTCTTCCGTGTTGGGGACTTACACTGGCATGCATATCGTATGAAACTGATAATGATTTAAAAGTTTGCTCTAAAATTATATGCACAAGCCTCCATTTTTTTGTTGATTTTTCGTTAAAACAATATTAAACGAATATATGAAACGACAATTTACGAATACCACAACATCAATTGTATTAACCACCAATCCAATTTTTCTCAGATTCATTTGGAATTTCATATCGAATTCTCATTAACCCCATCTCAGGAGTATATTACGAAAATCATAATTCTTATCAACGTTCTACGTAGGTTTAAAATTCTTTAATGTTCATTGATCTTGACAGTTCTAGTTAGTAGTTTATTACCAATGAACTACACACATTGTCGATTTTTTTATTTGTAGAGTGACGTTTCTTGGACTACTTGAAAAGCATAAAAATGTTATTCTTTCTTTAGTATTAATGATTTAGACACATTATAATCTTCCTTACTTTATTTAATGAACCACGTCAATACTAATCGCATATTGATTGTTTCCAATTCAGTGGTATTACATCCCGCGCAGCCCGCCTTTATGTTGGTAACTTGGAAGACGTCCCCTTCGCCCTGGGAGCTGAGTGCATGACGTCATTGAGCGACGACGCGCAATGTTTCATAGCGGCAAGATGGAGCGCAGCCCGGGAATCGCGTCCCCCCCCCCCGGGTGGAGCAGCATGAATGAGTGCGGTCTCTTCACGACATCGACCCGCTGC
>BOPP01000065.1:4767363-4784727 GCA_017312745.1 Gryllus bimaculatus | reverse complement strand
GCACGCCATCCGCCCGCCCACTCACCACGCCCGCCGCCAGCCGCGCCCCGACCGCCCGCGCGCCGCCGACCCGCCCCCGCCGCCGCCGCCCCGCCGCCCGCCGCCCGCGCCACCCCCGCCGCCCACCGCCCACCGCTCCCGCCCGCCGCCCTGACCGCCCCCGTCCCGCCCCCGCCGCCCAGCCGCCCCCGCCCGCCGCCCCGCCGCCCGATCGCCCGCCGCACGCGCCCGCCGCCGACCGCCCGCGCCCGACCGCCCGCCGCACGCCGCCCGCCGCCACGCCGCCCCGCCAGCCCGCCCCTCCGCCCCTCGGCACGCAGCGATGCGCAGGGGCCGCCCCAACTCACAGTACCCAATGCATCCACGCGCCGCGACACCGCGTTGCTGCCGCTCCGACCAAACTGTGCTCTCGCGCCCATCCACTGTCCAACCTGCTCCACCGCCTCATCGATCAGACACTTCATTATATCTAGACAACGAGCGTTCTCAGAGCATATTCCATGCACTGAATAACTTAAGCAAATACACAAAATAACATCATTTGCAATAGGTCCCTATTATAACCACCCAAAAAACAAGCCCAAAACAAACCAGCAATAGCAGCTCGAAATTGAGAGCACTATTATTCCGAACAAATCCCGCCGTACGAGCTCGGTTCTCTTCCACGACGATATTCGACCTCGCAACACGCACAGTACATGCTCAGCACTGAGACTATACCCGCCCATACTACCCGTTAACGACCCTTCGCCCAGACACCAGACAAGCAGCATTTGGGAACGTTAGGGGAAAAGTGACCTTCAAAAACCATGTCGAACTCGCGAATTAATACACGTACCTCTCGTATATCGCACCAATTTCCTCCTTAGCAACGCATTTCTGTATCTCTCATTACATAAATCTTTTCTAAATTCCTACACTATTGCATTGCACGCGTTCATAGCCATATTTATCCGCTTCGCGAGACAAGTGCCTAAACAACCACAACTAATCATATTGTATAGCTAAATCACTCCTCCTTCTCTCAACACTTCGAATAGCAATCAATGAGTTACTAGATAACTTCTTATATTCCATAGAAATATAACTCATTATCTTCCACCTTCCACATCTTATTTATCATAAAGGAACATTTTTATTTTCCCTTTCATTTTGTTCATTCTGTACCCAAATTTTACAAAACAACATTTTCGTCTATTGCTATAGCTATATTACAATGAAAAAAACTTCTTAACACAAAATAAAAAAAATACTTTTTAGGTTTTTCTGAGACTCAATTACATTATTATATTGCCTTCGAGCCGTAGTTATAATAGACATTAATGGTGCAAATATCGCTCACATTTGCCATTAGACGAAGAAAAGCACGCGTGAGAACATCGTCCGCTTATTATTAAGAAAGAGACGTGTAGTATCAGAAACCTCATTATGTAGAATGACACTTCACGCGCGCAATAGACCGCTCCAAAATCTGCTCCCGCGCCCATGTTCCATTCCGTTACCCGTCCCGGTACAGTGACGGCGAACGTCCGCGTGCAAAGCGTCTTTGGACCGCGACCGATTTTGACGTCTTCGCGTAGACAGTAGGCACCGCCCTGGCGCTCAGAGGAGCCTCTTGTCGTGCCAGCAACCACCCGCTTGCTTCACGACACCCGAGCGACTAAATTTAAGATCTACGTCGCCTCATTGTAAGTACAATCCTGAGTCGCTTTAGATACAAAGCATAATAAACGATCTAATACGACCAGTCACAGTTATGGCATGTTCATCATATTGATTAGCAAGTTATAGCTCCCACAGTTTTGTCATCGCTTTCAACATCTATAAATGAAATCGATCGTCTACATTATACATCATTTAATTACCGAATAGCCAGCCTGACGATCCATGCGTCAACACTTTACTTAAATTCTAACTCTAAATACTGTGTAAAATTGGGGCCCGGGGCGCGGCCGCCGGGCGACCCGGACCGGCTGCGTATGATTCCGCGGCCCGCTACCCTCCCGTTAATTATGCCCCGATGACATAGCGGCCATGTCTTTAACATCCATCCTAAGATGTTTGATTAGCCAGATCCATCCCGACTCGATCCCGCACCCGCGCGAGAGCCCCACCGCGCCTCCTCCTACTCTCACTACCGGATCCTACCACACTCGCCCTAGCTCGCTCCTCATGCGCGTCTCTGCGAGCCCCCCCCATCCCACTGCCCGGCTCTCCTCCCTCGGCGCCTGCGTCCTCCTCGGGCCTCCTCTGCCTCCTCTTGTTCCCCGCCCAAACCCTCATCCTCATTCCTTCTCCTATGTCACCTCCCTAGCCCTCTCCTCTTCTCCCGCGGTAAGAATGCGCAGTCTCTCTATCCGCCTTTCTCTCAGTCACACAGTGGCGCCGTCAGCTGGCAGGGAAAGTGTGCGCGCCCGGCGCTCCTGCGAAACCTGCTGACGGCGCCCGAGGCGCCACGCCTACACGCCCACCCCCGTCACACCCGACCCCTCACTACCGTCTTCCTCGGACTTCTTGCCAACCCTTCGAACTTGTTCATCGCCGCGATCAACACGAATTCTCTCGCCATTGAGCTCACTAGATTACTGGTTTCTAACACTTAGATAATATCTCCATATTAGAACGTCTCCTATTATTTATGTCATACATCGCAGTTTAGCTAAAACTATTTGACGTTATCTCTCGCAAAATAAAGCGTGCTTTCTACAATACAAAAAATTCGTAATAACACGATGAAGCAATGTTAATAAAAATTAGCTCCGCCTTAAAACTTAGCTCATAATCGACGTTTTTGTAACAGTACGGTTTCGTAAAATGTATTAATAAAATTTAACCATCATTGTCATATACGTACTCCAATTGCTTACAATGTTTCTAGAACACCCGCTCGTCTAATCCACAGAAATACATAAAAACCATAAAGCTACTAACCTTCGATAAGCTTCTCAATTATACAATAATGACCTGTCCGACAATGACTATAAACCATAAATATCCCACATAAAATAACATATCGTAATACTCTCTTAAATCAGCCAAGACCCTTGTACAATTACGATCAAAAACAATAATAACTGATCAATACAAAATGATAAAGTCGTAGACCATACCATAAATAGATCCACCCAGAATACAATAATTTCCAATACTCCAATTCACGGATACTCATAATAAGATAACAGAAAAATTCCCAGCAGATAAAAAAAACAAAATAAATATAATTAAAGAAAAAAATATATAACAAATAAACTACCCTAAGATGTTAGAAGACTATGAAGTTAGCGGACGCTACCATTTGCCAATAAAAAACATAAGAGAAGGAAGAACTCCTAACCTACTATCAGTAACGCCTTTCATATCAAGATTCTAGCCATAGTTAGCATCTAAAAAACTCATATCTGCACTGGTTGAAATAACAATATTGATCAAAAACGAAGAATTTCACATAGGACTAGACAAGCTAGTCACTCCGACTTCTGTGAAAATATTCGATTAGATCAATATTTTTTAAATTCAGAGTGAAAAAATGAGAATGACATATATTACGTCAAAGGAATTTAATTCCCAAAATACCTTACTGAATATGGATACACCCTTATAATTTAAATTTAAAAATTCACCAGTATATACATAGTACCATATCTCCAACATTTACCAATTCCGATAAAATAAACAACGAACGCTCTTGCATACGTCTACGCGTACACTTCACCCACACCGGTGCGCTCAACCCAACGCATCTATGATCTGAACTAACCTCACAAGCGAAACTGATTTCTCTAGCGTTCTTCCGCTGAGCCCTAAAAGCGTTTCTCCAGCGCAACAGCACCTTGAACATAATTTTCCCTACGCCTGTATTTCTCCACACTAATTCCATATCAGAACAACAAACCATTGCCTAATGAATTTCATTAACGAAACTAACTCCCTCCATCGCCATTCCTTGTGCAAACCGGAGCGCAACCCAGCACCCGTCCATCAATAACACTTCACCTCTAAGCCCACACTCACGTATAGATAAATCCCTAACACCTATAAATCATACAGCATACCAAAGCCCTAAATCCCCAATAGCTCATCCATACTCCACAACATTTCCACATCGCGAGCGCCTACACCAGCAGTCCGTCGCGTCCCACTATACTACCGACTACACACGTACCACACTTATACTACTAGACCATATCCACCATAGATCTATCACGCAACACTAACCTATCGTCACTCTCTACCTAACCACAACACCGACTATCTATGCAACGCTTCCCCCTCGCCACCTCACTCACGACCACTCTCAGTCTAGGCGACTCACAGGCGCATTACCTTGTCTCTGACACCGACTCTGCAGGGGTCCTAGTTCGTATTCCCCATACAGAGCTCGCGAGCGTTCTCCATTCACATACAGACTTTAGAAATTTCACCCCCAGCGTAGAAAAATTTCCTTCGTGACTGGCTGCCCCTCCTGTATGGTCAGGACAGTGCACTCCACCAGCGAATGACAGGAACAGACTACATAATTACGTCCGCAGGCAGTAACGCATCTTCCTTCATTCTCCATCTGCACCCCCCTCCGGTTTCCCCGCCACAAAATCTTGAACCACGCTCACCATCTAATCACACACACCGCAACCAATCACGCAGTAGCAACGCAGCAGTGACAAAGGGCTCACACTCATTAGGCGCCATTCCACACTAACGCCACCGCACTCTTCTTACATCAACTACCAGCCGTCAATCCTCAGCCAACCGACAGACACCAAAACTACCTCTCTCCGACGCTTCATGCATTCAGACGAACTACTATACCAATGACCACGTAAGACCTCTCCTAGCTACATAATCTACATACATAATCATCCGACATCTTACAGATCACTATAACTCCCCGCTGCGCCAATGCGAGATCAATGCCATACTCACCGTTTACGCTCGAGGCGACCCGACAAAACCAATTAGCACTCCGTCGCGCTATCCCGATAACGACAGCATTTATATACTAACGGGTTTACCATCTCGACCCATATAGCAATTACCGCGCTCCCGGAAACATCGGAGGCAACGATGCAGTGAGCTCTAGACACACCAACTCACGCAGCAACCAATGTGAAAGACAGGCTACCCTTGTGAGAGCCGGGGCCGCAGGCGACGCGCCGCTGGCGGCTGCTGCGGATGAGAGGAGGGGAGCCGGTTCCCCCTGACCTGCCGCGTATAGCCCTAACGCCCTAGTCCGGCCTCCCCCTCACCAGACCACAAACCCCATTAGATAAACCTCGATCGCTCTGCTCCGACCCCACCGCTACTGCTGAAAACATTCATAACCTCACATTATTATTAATTATTTATGTAATTATATCTTAATAAGTTTTATCTATAATCCATACCTTATTCCTTATAATTATCTATTACTTATTATTACTTTATCCTCTCATTATTAGTTACTGTACCTTATACACTGATCACTAATACAATCGTATTATTATATTAACTCATTATAATTAAACGCATATATATTCTGATATCCACATCTATATTTATATACTTACTTAATATGATTTACTACTTACGCTTAACGACAACCCCCACAAGTCACAAGGAAAAAATAACAAACCAAATATGCCTAGCCTATTACATGACGTCTATCAGAAACGTTAAGATAGACACTCAAGTAAAAACACACATTCTCTCCAAACTCTATCCTTCCTCTGTTCCGTTTTATGAACGCCATATACACAGTTCATTACCGATATAAAACAATCCCTCTAAACAGACCAAACCTTCTAACATTCTAACACAAGAAATGCAGCCATGCGTTCTAAGCAATTGACCGACTCCCTTTATGACCCTCGAGCCGAGGCACCCGCGCGTTTGGGATCGCGGCGCCCTGGCGACGCCCTCTGATGCCGACTTCGTTGCACTTGATGGACGTCTTCCTTATTTTCCGACCGCGCCTTCGGGGCCCCTGATCTCCAAATTACCTATGCAAACGCCACTCCCGCCCCGCCCGCTTACTTGCAATCCACATCTAACCGCCATCACGCACATCCACCATTTGCGCTCCCAACACGAATCACCCGTGTGTCACCACACTAAATAACGGACCGCACGTCCCGATTCGGCTGAAAACTCTAATTCTACAGGTAGCCCCCCACCCCCGGGAGCAGTGACGTGTGGACCGTGCGCCATGCTGCGCCGTTAGCTAGATCCATAAAATCACCTCCCCATAAGCTCATGCGCCACGAGGCAAAAACTCCGCCATCTCTGAAATCTCGACTCAGGTTCTCCTAATCTCTTTACCATTGAATCAATACATTATTGCGTTTGATTGAGAATAAAGAGCACACTTCATATGCCACATTCATCCCAATTCTATTCAAATTAGATAACCATTAATTGACTATTTTATACTAGGGCTGTTGCGTTTCACTTATTTATCGCCTGCATACTTCCAAAACCTAATTACCTGTGGCAGAGAACTTCATATGACTTCTGTCACCCCGCTATTAAGCGAATAGATGAGATTAATCTTAACCTGCATCCATACCGACAACTAATAGATACGCGTCATATCAGAAACCAGATCAAGCGCAGACGCGAACAATGAATCTTTAACATAATGATTAGGATGAAGTGCCAGTGGGTGACGTTGACGAGAGCGACTAGCGGTGGTCGGCGTTGCCCGTTAAATTGGCATACTTTCTCCCCTCCACCACTCGCTTTCAGCAAATTAAGTAACCATCTACACGCAAACATCATCACTAACGCTCATCCACCATCAGTCCCGTCACGACGACACTCACACGCCTGATAATACCCGGCAACGCAGCCAACTACCCATACCCAAGTATCTACTCGACCGCTATACAAGCGCTCAGCATATAGCTAGCGGCATCTCACCCTAATCTAATAGTCTCTCTGATCCATGTCACACAACTAAGACACTACACATCAATCGCCTCGCACTCTATCACACCCCATACATCACATCATAACACACTATCTATCATATCCAAAGTACATCACACCTCCACATCTACAACACCGACAAACCCACTCATCACACTCACAATCATGCGGTCAGAACGAGCAGATTTCCTCATGAAGGAAATGACGTCACTAACATGCTTGTAATACTGAAAGTGTTGTTTGACTAAATGGGATAATGTATGTCACTCTCGATAATGTTCAAGTGAAAGTCTAGGTTCGTGTGAACTGAAGTACATTAACGGGCAATACTTTTCGTTCAAAATCTGGAATCTATAACTAAAAAATATTCAACAAATTGTTTTCAGTTTTTAAAATACGTTTTCGAAGAATTTCGTAATATTTTGTAGTATATTCTTAACATTTAAAAAGTAAATTTTAGACAGGATGTGTAAAAGAGCAAGTGTTCTTACAGGAAATTCTCATCGAAAATGGAAATAACCTCGTTGCGATATCGAGAGATTAAATTAGTTTGATTTGAAATATATAATTTTATATTTCCGTAAATATTTGATTTATAAATAAAGAAAGAATCTTTACACAGGAAGATACATGTCGATAAAATAAATAAATATTTCAAAATATTTTTTGTGTGATTACATTATAGCAACATATTATATTTTGAGAAATAGTTCTAATTGCAGAAAACTAACTAAAAATTAAGTTATTAACTCCCGCACGATACATTCATAAATCTAGCTAAAGAATATTCCTGATACACTTATAAAAATACCGCTGCATACTAATTTATAATTTTACTTGAATGACTCATAAACTATACTGTTTTTTATACAGCCGAAAGATCACCGTATTAGCTCGGCCATGCATCGAAAAAAAACCATTGAGTTCAGGTGAATAGTTTGATGACTGCGCTCCCAGCGTATTGATTCTCGTCCTCTAGTTGTAGCGACCCCGCCGCAGCGCCGTCCTGCACCGCAGAGGCTATTATTAAGCTGCTATGTGATAGCCGGTAAGTGCACGTCCCCTCAGCGATCCATCACCCGCATCGCCCGCCCGCGGCGCGCACCCTACCTCTGTAACTTTAGGTCCACTTTCACACATATACACCGAAAATTGGTCGAGGTAAATTGCTGCATCATTTCCAAATTTGCACACGCATTACGTTCGATGATATGTGTACAATTCGTGTTCGTGGGGATATTTAAGCTCTGTGTATTATTGTTTCCACAATTATTATAATGAGAGGCGCGCGGCAGGGGAGGCGGAGACGTCCCGCTGGCTGCTAGATTAATGTGTGTAACCAGCAGCGCACGAAGTGGTCGCCAGAGCTAATAGATTTTATGCGGCGTCGGCGGCGGCCAGAAAGAGAAGGTCTGAACGAGCTGCGCACGCGCGCGCGCGCCGGCCGGAGAGGCGCGGCTGGCCCGGCCGGACGACACAACAGCCAGATGATTAGTCACTGACTCGCCTGTGATTATCTCGTGTTAATTCACTGCCCGCCCCAGCCGTCGCCGTCGCGCACCGCAACCGCACGCCGCGGGCCGCACCTTCTGCGGCAGCCGCCGCCGCCCGCGCGCCTCCCCCCTTCGTTCCCCCACGCCCCCGCCCCACCGCACTGCAGACGTTCATCTCGATTAGCGCTCACCGACTGCCCATGCTAACCGCACGGCGCCGACCGCAAAACGCGTTTGCCTTTGCCTTAATATACGACCTGTGAACAAGACAACGCTGTTGAAAATGTACGAGGATCGGATGATGAATGGGTCAGGTGTTTTTGTCGTATAAAACTGTAATCTGATATTGACAATACGTTCTTGTACCGGCCGCGTGAACGGCGAAGCTTATTTGTTGAGTCACAGAATGTGAGACTTCTTTACTAGTGTTTTTATGTCGAATTGCTTGTGGGTCGCACTTACACCTCCGTGGGTTTCTGTTTTGCTGATTGCAAACTGAAAGAAGACCTATCCTCGGATAAATTTTTCTTTAAAGTGCCTTTTCATCGCAATAACGTTATGCTCTACAGAATATAGTGTATCACAAAAAACTCTATTTTACATTTCCTGCTCGCTCTACCAGAAACGTGAAAAATTATTTGATTCAGACGTTTTACTACCCCTAGTGAATATACAGCCACACTTGGCAATTTTTTCTTAAAATATCGAGTTTTCTATATACGTCTCGAACTAAAATTCGCTCATCGGTTACACACATAATCAGCACACTGAAGAAATCATAATTGCTGCCGGAAGTATCGATAGACGAAGTGTGTTCAGTATTAGTCTCTATATTCCTACGGCACATTTCATATGCAAGAAATAATTCACATATTAACTGTTATATTTTAAAATACATAGTACCACAACTCATACATCAAAATAAGTTAGAAAATCGAATCTGCTAAAAAATTACCTTCATGGAAAAACTGCATTTATTATTGATGAAAAATAAGTTGATCAGACAATGCTCAAGTCTCTAATGACAAAATAGTAACATATTTTCTTTAAATTTAAATGAATAATAAAGTAATAAAATAAATATTAAATAAATGTAGTAAATGATATAAATAAAAAATAATAAAAAAATGTATTGTATTATGCAGTTTAAAAGACTGAGTTTCCGGTGCAGTTTCAGTTACAGGTTGGAATATAGTGTACGCATGCCAATCTATTTAGTTATCTAAATATATTACTAAATAGACACTGAGCAATAAAAATAATAGTTATGGGTACCTCTTTTATCTCATTATTACGATTTTCTTATATAATTTCAAGCATGACGTATGAAAAGTAACACGATTGTTAAATTTGATTAAGAATGCATACAGACAGAACTTCGATTGTGTCAAGTTATTTATAAGCATTCTATTAACAATAAGATACAACATATACTACAGATACCACAGATTTAACTTTAGTGTTTATTACCTTGTTTCCTCCACCTGCGCTAGTAACCCGGAGCGGAATACGCGATATAACTGTTTGACCCGCGTGTTAAACTTTTTCAAATAATTGAAAACCTGCACAGAGAGCTGACGTTTCTTGTTTCTCCTAGTCTACATTCTTAGTAGTGCCACTGTTTCAACAAAAATTAAGGCAGACCTCTGAAACAAGCTGAAATTCGTCTGCCGGCTGCACCGTTGTATGGTGACCCCATGTTGGTACTTCAGTTTTGCTGAGGATGCCTCATATTTGCCTAGTGAATAACTCAGTTTAATGAATGTAAAAGTCATTCGGAATGCAAAATAAAACACTTAAATTTATCATTTGCTAGACAACACATCAATATATTTCCCAAACAAAATCTTTTATAAATTATCCACAATACCTCTGAGAATAAATGAAACAGTACTTTGAGCTGTTCGGATTTCAATGAACACAAAGATCGACAATATCGCCAAGTGATATCAAAAAATCTTTTGTGATTATTACCAGAAGCATCATATTGACGGAAACAGAAAACGACAGACATGGAAGCAGCGGTTCGACCGGGTCATATGAAAGAAATAATACTAGTGCAGAAAAAAAGAACATCCTCTTCGTGCCTTAATTACGTTCTTCTGCTTGTCCTTACCTGCTTACTACAAAAGCCACACAACAGCAGACTCCGGGCGTTTTCCTTCTGAGCCAGCATCACCTGCCAGCTGCAGACCCAAACTAAACTTCTGCTCCTACCTCTTCCCAGTCTGGAAGCTCTTTCCACCCCCACCCACCCCCCTCCACGCCGGTGAAGCGCCGGCTGGCCCCCGCCACGGTTTTTCCCAAGGAATTTTTTTAACACAAAAAAACAAAACCGCCCTACTCTCCGTGTAAAACTTTTTCTTCTTCTTAGAGCCCCACCACCCTTCCTCACCTCTCTAGCGTCGTTCCAACCGTCTTCCTCGACTTCTTTGCCAAAGTTGTTTCACGGAAGATCTGCGATGTGAGCTCATATATTACTGGTTTTACAAGATATTCCATATTAAAGTCTCTATTATTTTGTCATCATGGCAGTTTAGCTGGAAACTATTTGACGTATCTTTCGAAAAATAAATGTGTTTGAAATACAAATATTCGTATATACAAGATGAAGCAATGTTAATAAAATTAGCTCTTGTAAAACTTAAGCTCAAATCGACGTTTTTGTAACAGTACAGGTTTCGTAAAAGTAATTAATAAAATTAAATTGTCATTGATACGATACTCCACATTGCTACAATGTTCAGAAACGCTCGTTAATCAAGAAATAATAAAAAAACATAAAGTGTAGCTGTCGTAGTTCTCTTTACAAATGCCTGTTAACATATCATAAATATATCGTATATCTTAAATCACCCAAGACCTTGTGCAATGATCATAACATATAACTGATCATACAACTGATAGCGTCGCATACAAATAGATGGCACCCAGATACATTAATTTCCTCCTCATTCACGGATACTCAAATATAGAATGTCCCAGAAAAATGTTAATTGTTTGGCAATAAACTCCTAGAGAATGTAGAGGACTTGAAGGTGCGGACGCACCTTTGCCAATAAAAACGTGGTGGGAAATCTCCTATATCGAAGTTTCATATCAAGCATTTGCCCCTAGTTGTAGGCATCTCATCATGCACTGGTGTTTGACACATTGTGACTCAACGAGATTTCGTGGACTAGACAAGCTAGTCACCTCCCGTTCTGTGAAATTTCGATTGATCGATATTTTTTAAATTAGAGTGAATGAGAATGACATTTTTGTCAAAAGAATTTAAAAGTTCAAAACTGACTTTTAATTGGATCACCTTTATTTAAATTTAATTCAGTTATACATAGTACCATTCTCAACTTTCAATCGTAAATACAAACGAGACACATACTATACGACGACGTGGCAATGTTGAACTAAAAATGCGTTTTACAACCTGTATGTCAGTTTGAGAGTAGTTGAAAAATAATTTTCTATTTTTCTCAAATTCATATCAGAAAAACATTGCATGAATTTTAAATAACAGGCATTTTTGAATACCGGACACAACCGTTACAAAATCTACCTCTTGTATTATTCTAAGTTATTGGCTCCAGATACTCTTCCCAGCGGGTCGGACCGATTACTGAACTGAGTCAGTGTTTCCGCACTGTAGTTCAGAACGCAAGCCGAGCGACGCGACTGAGTTAGCTCACAGGCGCATTACCGTTGTCTCTGCACCGACTCTGAGAGGTCCTAGGGTTCGATTCCCCTAGGTCGCAGTTTCCATCACTATTTTAGGAATTCACCCAGTTGAAATTTCTTGTGACTGGCTGCTCTGATGGTCAGAGCAGTGATTCCACGCGAATGACAGAACAGTACAATACCAAACGGGCCGCACGTGATCTTTCCTTCCTTCGCCACGTCCCCTCGTTTCCCCCCACACAACATATACTACACTATCAGGCATGTCGGAAGCCTAGAGCTTGTCCTGTCTCCACAGGGTTTTTTCACCTTGAGAGGGACATTAGCCGCATGCCGACATGGATTTAGGTCAGCGCTGGATCTCACCGGCGAGGGGGGCGGGAGGAACATCAGCACCCCTCGTGATACGACATGCATTATGCTAACGGGGTTAATGACCATAGCAATTGACGCGTCCGGAAACATCGAGCAAGCGATGCTGTGAGCTCTACGACAAGATCCGCAGCGCTGTGAAGGAGAGCTATGTGAAGGCGGGGCGAGGTGAGGCGTGGCGTGGCGTGGCGTGGCGTGGCGAGGTGAGGCGAGGCGAGGCGAGGCGTGGCGTGGCGTGGCGTGGCGTGGCGTGGCGTGGCGTGGCGTGGCGTGGCGTGGCGGGGAGCCGGTTCGTCTGACCGCCGCGTATAGCGCCCTATCGGGCTCGCTCCAGGAAAACCAGTTGGGGACTCGTCGTCACCTGAACCCACGCCGCTGCTGAATTATTATTAATATTATTATTATTATTATTATTATTATTATTATTATTATTATTATTATTATATTAGCTTACGAAACCCCAAAGACAAAGGAGAAAAAACAATATATCCTAGCCTATTACATGAAGTTACAGAAAACGTAAGATAGCAAAGTAGTAAACAAATGCTCTCAAAATTATTTCCTTTGTTCTTTTATGAAGATTACAAGCTATTACGTAGAAAATTCCTTCAACAACAAATTGTAACATTGTAAAAGAAAGAGATCTCTAAGGAGAGAGGTCTAAGAGAGGTCTAAGCATTGCGTAGCTCCCTGAGGGCGTGGGGCGGGGGGCGGGGTTGGGAGGGGCGGCCCGGCGCGCCCTCTGGTGCCGTGCGCCTTGATGGACGTCTTCATTCGCGCGCCCTGGGGCCCCTGGATATCCAAATTCATGCAAACGACGCCCGCCGCCCCGCTTATCTTGCATATCTACGACGCACTAATTTGTCCGACAGATCACCGTGTAATTTAATAAGACGCACGTCCGATTCGGCGTGAAATATTTCGTGCCCCCACCGCCGGCAGAGTGACGTGTGGCCGTGCGCCATGCGGGCGTTAGTCATAAATACCTCTCCATAAAGCTTTGTGCGCACGAGGCAAAACTCCGCCCTCTGGAAATTCGATCAGTTCCTCCTAGGTTAATCAGTTGAGGATCAATACATTATTGCTGTGTTGTCTTTGAGAATAAAGAGCATAACTGTGTATTAATTCATATTAATAACATTAATTGATATTTTATACAGGGCTTGTTTCCTTATTTACGCGCATATTTGCAATATTTACTGTGTAGAACTAAATATGATACTGACTATAAAGTAGTGTAATGTTAGATACCGGAAAAAGTAGGCGAGTCACATCAGAGAAGCAGACGCGGAACATGAATCTCTCTGCAAAACTTTAAATAATGAAGTGGGAGTGGAGTGGCCCAGTGGGGTGAGGTTGACGAGCGGCGATAGGCGGGTCGGGACTTTGCCCGTAAATTGGCGTGTCAGAAGAGGGCAGATTTCGCTATGAAGAATGACGTTCACGAACATGCTTGTATACTGAAAGTGTTGTTGACTAAATGGGATAATGGTATGGTCACTCTGATAATGTCAAGTGAGAGTCTAGGTTCGTGAACTTTGAAGTACATTACGTGCAATACTTTTCGTCAAAACTGAGAAATTTAACTAAGAAAATATTCAAAAATGTTTTCAGTTTAAAATACTTTTTTGGAAGAATTATCGTAATTTTTGTAGTATTTAATATTTAAAAAGTAAATTTGTGAACAGGATGTGTAAAAAAGAGAGTGTTTACAGGAAATTCTCACGAAAATGGAAATAACTCGTTGGTATCGAGAGTTTAATATTATTTTGATGAAATATATAATTTTATTATTTTCCGTAATATTTGTTATAAATAAAGAAGAATCTTTACACAGGAATACACACTTTTTTGATACATGTCGATAAAAATAAATATTTCAAAATAAATTTTTGTGATTACATTACAGCAACATTATATATTGGAGAAATAGTTCCTAATTGCAGAAAACTAATAAAAATTAAGTTGTAATTCGCACGATAATTCATAAATCTAGCTAAAGTAATTATTCCTAATACACTATAAAATACTAATTTTAATTTTTATTGAATACTCATAACTTACTTGTTTTTTAACAGCGAAAGAGTCACGTAAACTGCGGCCATGCATCGAAAAAACATTGAGTTCAGTTGAATGTTTTGCATGGCGCTCCCGGGTTTGATGCCGGTCCTCGAGTCAGCGACCCCGCCCGCGCCGTCGCTGCAACCGCGAGGCTATTATTAGCGCTGATGTAGATAGCCGGTAAGTGGCACGTCCCCTCAGCGATCCATCACGCCGCATCGCCGCGCCCGCGCGCCCCGACCTTGTACTTTAGGGCCATCTTCACACATATACTCGAAAATTGGTCGAGGTAAATTGCTGCATCATTTCATAATTTGCACACGCATTCGTTGATGTGTGTACAATTCGTGTCGTGGGGGATATTTAAGGCTCTGTGAGTATTGTTTGTTCACAATTATTATAATGAGAGGCGGCGGAGGCGCAGGCGTAGGAGGTCCCGTGGCTGAGTAATGTGTGTACGCAGCGCACAGTGTCGCCAGGGCCTAATAGATTTATGGCGGCGGCGGCGGCGGCGGCGGACGAAGAGAGGTCTGAGACGGCGGCGGCGGCGGCGGCGCGCGGCCCGGAGGAGGCGCGGCCTGGGCCGGCCGTGACGACACGACAGCCCAGTGATTAGCCTGACGTCGCCTGTGATTATCTCGTGATAAATTCCACTGCCCGCCCCAGCGTCCGCGCGCCCGCCGCCCGCCGCCCCGCACGCCCGCGGGCGCCCTTCTGCCGGCAGCCGCCGCCCGCGCCTCCACCCCTTCGTCCTCCCACGGCCCCGCCCCCACCGCACTCGCGTCATTCGATTGGCGCCGCGACTGCCCATTGTTAACCGCACGGGCGCCGACCGCAACGCGCTTGCCTTTGCCTTAATATACGATGTGACAAGAAACGCTGTTTGGAAAATGTATGAGGCATCGGATGATGAATGGGTCAGGGTTGTTTTGTCGTAAAACTGTATTGGATATTGAAATTACGTTCTTGTAGCCGGCCGCGTGAACGGCGAAGCTTATTGTTGAGTCACAGAATGTGAGATTTTTACTAGTGTTTTTGTCGATTTGCTTGTGGGTCGCACTTACACCTCCGTGGGTTTCTGTTTTGTGATTGCAAACTGAAAGGATATCCTCGAAAATTTTTCTTTAAAGTGCCTTTCATCGGAATAAGTTAGTGCTCACAGATTGATGTGTATCACAAAAACTTATTTTACATTTCCTGTCGCCCTACCGAAACGTGAAAAATTATTTTGATTCAGACGTTTTTACTACCCTAGTGAATATACAGCCACACTTGGCAATTTTTTTCTTATAAATATCGAGTTTTTCTATATACGTCTCGAACTAAAATTCGTGGTGTACACACATAATCAGCACACTGAAGAAAATAATTGCAATGGAATGAGAAAGTTGTTCAGTATTAGTCTCTATATTCCTACGGCACATTCATATGCAAGAAATAATTCATTATTAACTGTTATATTTTAAAATACATAGTACCGACAACTCATACCTCAAAATATGTTAGAAAATCTGAATCTGCTAAAAATTACCTTCATGAAAAAAACTGCATTTTATTATTGATGCAAAAATAAGTTGATCAGACAATGCTCAAGTCTTATGACAAAATAGTAACATATTTTCTTTTAAATTTAAATAAAATAAATAAAGTAAATAAAATAAATGTAGTAAATGATATAAATAAAAATAATAAAATAAATGTATGTATTATGCAGTTTAAAAGACTGAGTTCCGGTGCAGTTTCAGTTACAGGCATGTGAATAGAGTGTACGCATGCCAATCTATTTAGTTATCTAAATATATTATCTAAATAGACACTGAGCAATAAAATATAGGTGCATTTGGGTACCTCTTTTATCTCATTATTACGATTTTCTTGATATAATTTCAAGGCATGGCGTATGGAAAAGTAACACGATTGTTAAATTTGATTAGAATGGCATACAGACAGAACTTCGATTGTGTCAAGTAATTTTTATTAAGCATTCTATTAACAATAAGATACAACATATACTACAGATACCATAGATTTAACTTTAGTGTTAGGTACATTTTGCTTTCCTCCACCTGCGCTAGTAACCCGGGAGAGCACGCGATATAACTGTTTGACCCGGGTGTTAACTTTTTCAAATAATTGAAAGACGTGCACAGAGAGCTGACGTTTCTTGTTTTCTCCTAGTATACATTTCTTAGTAGTGGCCACTGTTTCAACAAAAAAAATAAGAGTAACCTCTGAACAAGCTGAAATTTGTCTGCCGCGCTGCACCGTGTATGGTAGACCCCACGTTGGTACTTCAGTTTGCTGAGAGTGCCTCATATTTTGCCTAGTGAATAATCTCAGTTTAATGAATGTAAAAGTCATTCGGAATGCAAAGATAAAACACTTAAATTTATCATTTTGCTAGACAACACATCAAATTATTTCGCCATACAAAAATATTATAAATTATCCACAGTACCTCTGAGAAAACTGAAAACCAGTACTTGAGCTGTTCGGATTTCAATGAAACAAAGATCGACAATATCGCCAGTGATATCAAAATGTTTTTGTTATTGACCAGGAAGATCATATGTGAGGGAAACAGAAACGACAGACATGAAAGCAGCCGGTGACCGGGTCATGATGAAAGAAATAATACTGTGACAGAAAAAAACATCCTCTTCGTGCCTTAATTACGTTCTTCCTGCTTTTACCTACTGCTCTACTACAAAAGCCCAACACAAGACTCCGGGCCGTTTCCTTCTGAGCCAGCATCACGTGCAGCTGGACGCAACTAACTTCTTCTCCCTACTCTTCCCAGTCTGAAGCTCTTTCCCCACCCCACACCCACCCCCTCCACGCGTTGAGCGCCTGGCGCCAC
>BOPP01000065.1:4748486-4767338 GCA_017312745.1 Gryllus bimaculatus | reverse complement strand
ACGTCCAGGAATTAAAACGCAATCGCATTAAATTGGATCACGGGACCGGGACCAGCCCGCGCTCTCTAATACAATCTGTCGAAGCCTGTAAAATTATGCTCCAGCTGACCGCCCGGCGGACACGGCAGAGGCGGGTGGAGGGGCGACGGGCAGGCTGTCCGCCGGGGTATGGAAAAAAGGGGGCCGCGGCGTAATTTACAACGTCCGTAATTTTCCCCGCCCAACCCCGCCCCCTCCCCCCCGCCCGCCCGCGCAAACCCCCGCACGCTCGCCCTTCTAGTTTATGTCCGCGCGGGCCTATTCTACTGACATAACTTCTTGCGCGGAAAAAACGGATAAGATGAGTTTGTTTATATTAGGATCATTTGAGCCGTACGTAACTTACACCATAGCAATTGGGGGCCGTGCTTTATAAGTAACGGCGGCGGGCGGGCGAGCGGGCGAGGGGCGCCGGCGCGTTCACGCGCCGTCGCTCGCCCGCCCGCACGGCACGCTGGCCCGCTGTGACGTCATAATTCGATCGCTAGCCTTGATTTTCATTCGTATCGCGTTCTTTAGTTGGCGCGTCCAGAGTTCGTAATGGATTTCCATGTGGCGAGTGTTTTATTGTGTACGCCGCGTGTGAAATGAACAGCCAATGATAGTTCCTGTTTAAGACCCACGGTTTCCAAATGGCAGAGTGGCTGAGAGGTGTTTGTACCAATCTTAATGGCTTCTTCTCGGAATTACGAGGCGGCAAATCTGCATTCTCTGGGCCTAGCGGGTAGTTTGTACAGCGCGGGGGGCGAGGCGGCCGTGAGAAGGGGGCGCATGGCTGCCGGAGCAGGGGAGGCGCCGTCTCGATTCGTTCTGCCACTATCGCCAGAGAGTGGCAAGGCGCGCAGGCAGGGCAAGCGCGACAGCAGTGTGGTGCGCACGCGTGATTCGGAGCTCGTTTTTCCGCGTGGCGAGGGCGGCGCGGGTGCTTGTCAGGCGGCTAGCGGGGCGTCTGAAGGCGGGCGTGTAGGCGGGCGGCTAGCGGGGGCGTGTAGGCGGGCGGCTAGGCGGGGTGCGGCTAGGTGGCGGCTAGCGGGGCGCTAGGCGAGGCGGCTAGGGCGGGCGCTAGAAGGCGGGCGGCTAGGCAAGGCGGCGGCTAGCAAGCGGGGCGGCTAGGCAAGCGGGGCGGCTAGCAAGGCGGGCGGCCTAGGCAGGCGGGCGGCTAGGCAAGGCGGGTGCGGCAGGGCAAAGCGGCGGCTAGCAAGGCGGCGGCCTAGGCAAGGCGGGGCGGCAAGCAAGGCAAGGCGGGGCGGCGAAGGCAAGCAACGGGGCGGCAAGGCAAGGCAGGCGGGGCGGGCAAGCAAGGCAAGGCCGGGCGCAAGGCAAGGCAAGGCGGGCGCAAGCAAGGCGGGCGCAAGGCAAGGCAAGGCGGGGCGGCAAGCAAGGCAAGGCGGGCGGCAAGCAAGGCAAGGCAAGGCAAGGCAAGGCAAGGCGGGCGGCAAGACAAGGCGGGGCGGCAAGGCCCAAGCCAAGGTCAGGCGGGGCGCAAGGCCAAGGCCAAGCAAGCAAAGCGGGGCGGCAAGGCTAGGCAAGGTAAGCGGCGGGCGGCCCACCCCGGCAAGGCGGGCGCAAGCAGGCAAGGTAAGCGGGCGCAAGGCAAGGCGGGGCGGCAAGCTAGGGCCAAGGTAAGGCGGGCGGCAAGGCGAGAGCTGTGGGCGGCAAGGCCTAGGCGTGGGCGGCCAAAGCTAGGCAAGGCAAGGCGGGGCGCAAGGCTAGGCGGGGCGGCAAGCGCTAGGCAAGCCATGCAAGGCGGCGCAAGGCAAGGCGTGGCGGCAAGCAAGGCAAGGCAGGCAAGTGGGGCAGAGCGATGGCCGTCGCTAGCGGCGCTGCGCGTGGGCGACCTCCCGGGTGGGCCTGTCCACGACCGCGCGCCCCCTGTTTGATTTTCTTGATAGGCCGAGATGCGAGAGCGCTTAATTGTACGATGGCGGGCTCAATGGGTCGGGCAACCATTTTGTGTAATACGTTGAGTGCGTTTTTGCGGGGTATTACAGTGAAATTATAACACCATGACCTACAAATAATTTCTGAGCCAATTTCTCTATACATGACATATCCTATTACGCCTGTGAATGTCATACTTTCAATAGCTCCCATGTATGCGGTGAAATACATTTTTTATTTTTCAATATATAGTGTCAGAAGATTTCTTTCATAATTGTGGGTGCGTTGATTCGTAACATACGTGCAACGTGTCAAGTACTTTGGTCTGCTCACATATTTTTGCCACAATAAAGGAATATGCAGATTACGCTACATATCTCTATAAAATTGCAGGTAATACCTGTCATGTATAAAAAAATGATAATTCCGTAAATATTTATATTGCGAGGCCAGTAACAGATAAACGTCAAAGAATCGATGTAACGTCAGTTGTTCCAGTAATTTCTCGTAGGTTGAAAAAAGGTACATGAACTTTCACGATGTTGTCAATTTCGTTGAAAGGTTAAGCTTCAGAAATAAATGGTTTCTTGCTTAAAACAAGTAATACAGTTCATACCTTGTTTCCAACGCTAATCAATTTTCTTATAAAATGTCTGTGAATATCCAATTCAACCTGTTTTTTGAGAATGTTTTTCAATAGTGTCATTGGCATCAGTTATTGAATCGGCGATAGTCTTCTCTATATGCCCACTCACTGCTCGCAAAGTTCTAATACATTTTTTTGTCTGATTTTCCTCCTTTTCACTCTGGAATAAAAGTCATGAGTGGAGGTATTACGATAATGCCCCACCGCGAACATAATGGCCTATCCGGGGCCCACGATCTCATGCAAAGCTGCGAGCGAACAAGAACCCTTAATATTCACGTAAGCCGTCGCAGGCTCCCCTACTGTTCCTCATATAATTAAAGTGCGAAAAGTTTATAAAGATGATACAATTTTTCCTTTTGTGAGAGGCCTCACAGTATTAACATTCCCTCGTGTAATGTTGAGCGGGTGCAGGAACGTCCCGCCCGCGCCCGTGTTCCCCGTTGTCTGCATTGACGTTCCCACGCTCCCACAAAGACTTTTACATATTACTATGGTTGTATTACAATCCTGTGATAGACATAAACCTGTCAGGAGCTACCGACGAACCGTGTGACAGCCTCAGCCTCCAATGAGCAATAAGAGAATATTCTTAGGTTAGAGGTAATAATCTGCGAAAGAAGTAGGAGAGATGAGATTAGAATGGTAGTTGCACACTCAGAATACACAACCCATGGTAAGTGTCCGCCAAATTGCTTGGTATCACACGTCATGAGCCACATTATTAAAGCTACAGTTTGTCTTGCGCTCCAAAAATACAGTTAGCCTATCGCGATTATACGCGCTGCACGCGGCGCTCCAAAGCCTTGTTGCACATGCGCCCACTGGCCCGCGGCTGTGGGCGTCGGTGTACCAATACTCTGCGCCACCAAACGCCCCCAAAAAACAAATCTGTCAACAATATAGAGTCGGTTCCATCATACCATAAAGAGTGTAATACTCGCATTGGTAGAACTTGCCATTTGGAGCAATGTCCCGTGTGAGGTATAACCTGGTGAGTAGGTGTTTACAATTTTTTTATTAGTGGATATTAAATTATTTAGCACGTTTGTATTTATTATATTGGATATATGAATATGAAATATAATAATAAGCAATTTGCTGTAACTGAGATAAGTACAAGATTACTTGTTGTTCCGAATCAATAAGCGAAGGGATTATAACTTTACGACCCTTACTAGAGAGTTGTATATCAACAGTGTAGACGAAAAAAGCTGAAGGATCAAATCTGCTTGGATTTACTCACAAAACTGTACTTTTCGAGTTGAAGTACATCACTCCAGTCGTGCCCTTTTACCGCTCATCATATAATTTGGTCAATATTTTATCCTATCCGTCTACTTATTATAAATCTTCTTATCTCTCTTTTGCAAAATAGACGTTAACTTTACCAAATGAAAGTAAGCTTCATATTGAGCGTAAAATGTAGATCTCTAACATTCTCATTATTCTTATGATAAGTAAATGTAAACACAAATACAATGAGGTCTGTTCCTGTCCAAACAAAGTTCAATTTAAAGTAGAAAAATGTTGGAGTATTTTTTTACGAAAAATGTTTTTAAACATTCATATTTCCAAATATTCGCTACAGACTCACCACGTATTTGTAGTTTCCTTTAATACATTACATAAATCAGACCAAGATAGAAATTATTTCCTTTTATTCACCCGGTAATAATTGAATTATATTTATCTTCAATGTTGAGTATAATTCACTAAAGACCTCATCTAGAGACCCTTACAGTGTGTTTAAGCGCTAGTGTTGACCACAATGAATTATGCTGGATTAGAAACGTGAACGTGTCTAATGACATGCGTCAAAGCTAGATTTTTCTTAAGACGTCCGGTATGTAATGAACTGTCTTACCTAACATGAGATACAGTGCCTGAATGTCATATCTAATTAAAAGTAATTATTAGAGAGAAACTTCAAAATGTCTTTGACTAATAATATCTACATTAGTAGCCATAGACAATTGTAATGATTCTCTAGAGTCTCTCATTCTTTAGTTAGGAACTGTCCCTACGACAGAGGCCATGCTACGCTATGTTGTTAAAATACAGTAATAATCTGCACTTTGTTTTTCCAAGAATATACAAACGGTTATAGTGCCGTAACAAATATATCAGTTACAAGATAATATCTCCTAATTTACTAAAGCAAGGTGAGAAAATGTAAACATACGATGCTGTTGAAAGAGAGCTTCCGATTCTTTTACTAGAGGATACAAGACTGCAAACGGGGGCCGCCAATTTCAAGAACCTTATTTACAAACAATCCGTTTAGGACGCCTCGGATCTTCTGATCGACGGTTGGTAATGAGACTTCTTGACGTAGAAGACCTTCTTACTATGGGACAAAGCTGTGTCTGGAAAACAGACAGTCCGCTACTGCGCGTGTGCAGGTCGAGATGCGAAAAGAGCTGGTGTAACCGCTTCCCTATCGAAGATTGCAGCCCCGAAGCCAGCTCATCCCTTCTTGAGGTCTCCAGCCCTCCCGGAAAAAGAAGTTTGTCCATACTGGTAAATGTGGCCATCAACATGACGGGGCCCCATCGCCGCTGTTCTCGTCTCCACCCACCCTCGCGACCACCCTGCTAACGGAGCCCCGCGAATCGATGGATCGGCGACCTCCTGCATCATACACTCGGGAGGACGGCTGTTTTAGTCCGCTGTGTCGGCGTAGCGAGCGATCGACATGATCGACGGCAGCCCGTGCAGTGACATGACGGAGTTTCCTCCATCGGTTGGCCATGGGATGTGTTCTGCGCGAAACGAGTGTTCGTGTTGGAGAACCAGAGGCGAAGTGTGGCGTGCGAGCTCGTGCCATGGCTGTCGCAGAACTCCCGGCCCACCGGTCTTTTTTATATTTGCTCAGAAGTGGCCCATGTCCCTCGTGATCAGTGCATCGCCAACCCCCCTGTAATGCAAGACGCACAGCTTGCCAATACTGTCTCCCCTTCTATTGAGTGAGACGAAGCGCGTTCACGCCTCTCAAGGTTTGTCGAAAAAACAACAACGAAATGCTCATTCTCGAGAGAACTTTTCAGAAAATAGAGTTAGGTTGCCTCCAGGTCGTGCAATCTACTGTGACCGATTTATTGTTGTATCGAGTGTATGATAATTTGTCTAAGACCTAGTCGCGACGGAATAATCTCATATCCCAGAATCCACGGCGTCATTAGATGTTATCAAACTGTAAGTAATAATTGTCAAATGCGGAAACTAAGTATTTCCTCGCAGGGGACAACCTATGAATTTTGGAAAGAAAACCATTTTTGTCCGAAAGTTTTTCGTTAAAGATGACGAAGTGCATCGTTCCCAATGTCTCAGAGGACGGATGTCTGAATATGTCGGCGCCGGAGCTTTACGCGTGGGAAGATTTCCTCAACCAAGGTATCTCCCACCAACGGCTCGGCCCAGCCGGGGAAAAACTCTATGTTCCAGACCGGTCTCACAGCAGTATGTTACTGAATGCATGTTAGTAGTACGTGATGATAGTAAGTCCCAGGGCAGTGTGAAAGAAGATGGACGGACAAAGAAAATGAACAAAGATGGACAATTTGCTAGCTGCATGGAGCTGCTTCCGCTGACTTTCCCCGAATTTTATTATTTTTATTCCATATATAGTTAATCTCCCGAGTAAGCCCAAGAAACCCTACTTGCTGGACTAGTCCTATGTATTCAGTGGGAAGACTTCAACTTGTCTAGCATTTCTCCTGTTGGGGCTCGCGCCTACATGAATGAAATCGCCAAAAATACCAAATATGGATCAAAGGGTGAATATGAAATTCTATTCGATACTCAGTAGGACAAAAGCGCATTCCCCTTGTAGACTCTCTTCCTCCAGGATCTTCTATCGTGTAAATTCGACCGGCATAGCTTGACATAAAGCATAGTGAAAAGAAAAAATACAACCTTACCGAGCCTCATACAGGGTTAATACTGATAAACGCCATAGGAATAACCCTCATGCTCGATTTGTTCACTATTCTATCTTGTGATCGATAAAAGTATGTTTTATTACTCACCGACCATATTTCTAGTTACAACTGACGTTTTGTCGCACAAGTTTTTCCTTGTGCCGAGCGATACTGTGGAATGCGTTATCATACCTTCTAAGACGCCTGCTTCGTCTCCACCTCCTATTGATGCCCAGTCCTGATACTTCGATACGTTCTGCGCACGCTTTATGTTATTTGGCTGGACAAACCCAATCGCCTATATTGCATATATTCCTCCAAGTGAATAATTTTTTTGAAGATTTGGATGTGGATATAGCAAAACGGAATCAGGTTACCGCTGGACATACTGTTTTCTGCATAATACTAGCCGAAAACAACAGTGTAAATGGGAGAGGTAATTTGTGCAACGGCCGATGGTACGAAGTCGTGTGGGTGGTTCGTCTTGCCAATAACAGTGTGACAAATAACACCGGCACGTTATATATGATAAGCTAGTCGTGTATGTCTGGTGTAGTATACACCAAATATGTTGTCTGCTTTTACTTTCTTTCTGTGTCTCGGTCGACACACCGCAAGAACCAAACATCCCCTAATGGACATCTAAGCCTGCCTTCGTCTCGTAACCCCCTTTTCGGGGTGCGTACATACATTGTCACACCCTTATGCTCCTTCCTCTCGTGCGGGTCTGAGAGTCCGTATCGTAATTCAGGTCTGTGGGCTGCGGCCCTTGGCCTCTTCGCCAGCGCTCCAAAATCAGAGTTCAGCGCGGCCACCGTTGAGCTGAATAATAAATCAGGAAGGGCCGCCCCAATCCCGCCAAGCGCGTCGGCCCGCTCGATGCGCGAACGGTGATCGTCGGCCAATGACCCGAGGGCAGCGCCCATCCGCGGCGGCGGGTCTTTCGCCTTCCCGCGACCGTCCGCACGCCTAAGCTGTTGAACCTTCAAATCAAGGCGAAGTCATTCCCCGAGCCAGCGCGGACCGCGGCGTCCGCGGAGGGCGGTCGGCGTAGGCCGGCGCGCGAAGCGACACAGCTTTTCAAGTAGAGATGTGCCAAGGTCCCAGCCCTCGTGCGAGGTCTGGGGCTCCTGGGGCGGCGCGGCCGTCCGGGCGGGCGGAGCGTTGAATTATTCCTGCAAAGGGTCAGCCTCCCGTCGCGGCACCCGCGGGTCCCTGTTGCTAAGCGTGGGTGCCCGCGGGCCAACGCCGCCTCGAGCGCGCGCGCGCCCGCCGGTCCGAGGGCCGTGGGGCGCTCTCGCAAAACAGTGCCTCGCGAAGGCTACCGCCCCTCCGGGCTAGAAGGGCCCGCCTACCCTCGCCGCCTGGCCCCTCGGCCCTCCTGAGGGGCCTCCGGTGTCCGAGGGCCCCGGCTTAGGCCAGGGCCTGGCTGCGAAACGCCGACAGTTGCTCCCGAGGGGTGCCACACCGCGGCCACTGCCCGTGGGAGGGCCCGCATGCCAGCCGCGTGCCACCCGCGTCAATGCGCTAGAGCCGGATCGTGCCTGCAGCTCAACCTTGTCCCCCATTCGACCGAACTCAATGATGATTAAATTATTGTGTTTCCAGCGTCGTCAAAGGATGGTCCCTGAGCGATTAGTGCACATAGGTAATTATGGTTACGTCCTGGAAGGTCGGTGGCAGGGCCGTGTGTGTCCTCACTCGGAAGGGCCCGAATGTGAGTCGAGGGCCACATCTGGGGTCTTTTAGAGCGTAAACTAGCGACGTCCCTTGTGGAAGACCCCAGCTCAGCGAGGAGGCCTGGATAGTCCACCAGTGCCCGAGGGCCCGGTCGAAGGGCGTCGAAGGGCGTCGGCACGAAGGAGGCCTAGGACAGTGACAAGGCGTGCCATAAGTGGCATACCGGGATGCAGTGCATGAGCGGTCGAGGGGCCGGTCGAGGGCGTCGAGGGCGGAACCTGGCTGCCTGTGATAGTTGCAGTTGTGTGGTCGTGTGTGATTGTCAGAAGGCGGGTAGGATACCCGAGGGCCCAAGGAAGGAGGTCAGAGGAAGAGCCGATCCACGCTCCGTCTGGTGGCCCGGTCGAGGGCGGTCGAGCGGCCGAGGGCGTCGAGGGCGGTCCTCGAGCCGGTCGAGGGCGTCCGAAGGGCCGTCGAGGCCTGTTTGGTCTAAGGCCCGTACGTGTTAGCATTTGCCTAGTAGCTTCTGGGATTCCCAGTGCGAGGAGCCCTCGCTCGGTCGTGGTAGGCCAGTTTTTCCGTCCTGAAGAGTGTGTTCCACCTAAGCGAGTGCTAGAGTCCCTGGGGGAAAATCCGTCCCTGCCAGTGGGACACACCTCGATTTCCTAAGGAGACCCACGACGAGCACGGTCAGTTCGTGTGTTTTGTGTGGCGCCGACTACAGACCCAGAGGGGCCTCGACGTCCCGGCTGGGCCAGGGCGTGCAGCAGCGTAGCTTTCTTTAGACGTCTAGGAGGGTGGAGCGCTCTGCTTTGGCTTTCCTTCCCTGAACTGGGTGCCTGAATCCATCGGTTACTCTTCGGAAGAACTTTCAGGACCCAGTACGCAAATTGAGGCACCAATTTCGTGTCCCGCTCCATCCAACTATCTCCGGGGCGGTTCCTCTGAGCTTATTTGATAGATCTCGGATTCAAGTATACCTATTAATCCCCTAATCATACTGTTCAGTAGCTACATTGTCTGTACTTCACATATCTACCCATTTCTCGAGTCTCGTGCTCAGACTATGGCGGACCTACATGAAACATCAAAACAGAACATCGATGAAAACATTCGAATGTAAATGCCCTGGTTCTATGTTAACATGACGTCTGTCAACACTAATTAGTACATTGCTCTGAAATTTTTACAACATTCAATATAGTTCAATTACAGTTTAACATTTGACCAGTACACAACTATTCAAAAGTAGACCTGGAAGAAAAGTTGCGATAGCAGATTCATGCCGCCTGGGGGATCAACAATGTGACAGTTTCAAATGGTGTTGATTACGAGCAATCCACAAATAAATAACACTGAAAATTTTACTGATTATTAGAATCATTAAATGATCTTTATATCGAGTTTCTGCTAGAATAACGATGTATATCGATGTTTTTGCTAGAAATAACGATGTAATATCGATGTTTCTGCTCAAATGTATGGATGTTTCAAGAACACGTGTTTGTTGTTGTTTTTTGTCATCCCTAGAGTGGAGCTATACAGCGTGCAGAGACGTATGGCGGGTAGTGTCTGGCCGGGGCGAGCGTGGGGCGGGTTGTTGCGTCAGCGAGTAACGCAAGGCGCGCGCGGGGCCGTGCCGGGCTGCCGAGGGCCCGAAGGCAGCGGGCGCGCGGCACGACTCGCGTCACGGCCGTCCGAACGCGTCGCGGCGCTGCGCCGGAGCGTCTGCCCTGCGGCGCGCGAACCGCCGCGGCCGCCTCTCCCCGGCCGTTACGCGTCTTACCGGAAGATGGCCGGGCATGCACGCAAACCGTAACGCACTGGAGCAAGAAGATGAATATCCGTGGGTCACATCAGATGGCGAATTTATATCGTCGTTCCGAAAAACTCTTGAATACACCGAGCAAAAACAATGTTTGTAGCTGTGTGTACGTTATATACGCGAACGCTTGTTGTTTGCCATATTGCCCTATTTATTTCACTTGGTTCCTGTTTGATACAGATGGTTACGAATTGAATCATCATCTAAGAAGTTATCATTCAAATCTACCTTGCCAACCCGTAACTCAAATCATATTCACCCTCTCAGATTAATCTGGCCCAGCATATACAACACCATTCTCCTCCAGATTTGTTTCCTAAGAACTCTCCTGCACCCTGCATTGCGCGCTAATTTACCATGTCTGAGACAATTAGATTATACAAGAGTCCTTAAATTCGTTCCCCCATTTCAGTCTCTGACGTTCGCGCGTCGTACCTTTACTTCATGTTCCCTATATATCTCCTCAGTTTTAATTATCCTGAAAATCCTCGTCATGCGCTTTCATTGCGCTATGACGCTCTCCGACGATTGACGTCCGTCCCACCAGCCACTCAGACCCCCGCACATTGTCACGACCGGCAGTATTGCGCGCCAGGATCAGATAGTTCTAAGAGTTAGAAGGAGTATTGAGATGTGATGCCGTGCCATTTGGTGGTGAGTGCTGGTGATGGACTCGTCAATCGCCGGTGAAGAAAATGTTAGATTCCTAAGATGCGTCTTTTAACCCAAGAGCATATTGATTAACGCTAAATGTAGAAGCCCAGAAACCGCACGTGAGCTCGGCGAGCAGCAGCTGGCTGGTTTCCAAAAGGAAGTGTCGCAGCACCAGTGCGTGAATTGTGTCGACTGGAGGTCTATATAGCTATTTGTGATATTCCAGATGTGTGACTTGACCTTCATTTTCTCACGAACGATAAATCGCTGACTCATATTGTGCGCGACGAGTGGCTGGAGCACCTGCAGAATCTGTGAATTACTTCTGCCATCTGGACTTGCTGTGGTATGGCGGGGAAGTATCTTATGTATTTGTCTATGTTTGGATTTCTGAGTTACCTCCCCGATTGTCTAAGTTTATCAATATATCTTCCATCTCTCTTCTCGCAAGGCGGGGCGGCAAGGCAAGGCGTGGCGGCAAGGCAAGGCAAGGCAAGGCAAGGTGGGGCAGAGCGGCGTCGCTAGGCGGCGCTGCGCGTGGGCGACCTCCCGGGTGGGCCTGCCACGACCGCGCGCCCCCTGTGATTTCTTGTAGGCCGAGTATGCGAGAGCGCTTAATGTACGATGGGCGGGCTCAATGGGCGGGCAACCATTTTGTGTAATATCGTTGAGTGCGGTTTTGCGGGATTACAGTGAAATATAACACATGACCTACAAATAATTTCTGAGCCAATGTTCTCTATACATTGACATAGTCCTATTACGCCTGTGAATGTCATACTTCAATACTCCCCATGTATGCGGTGAAATATCATTTTTATTTTTCAATAGTATAGTGTCAGAAGAGTTCTTTCATGAATTGTGGGTGCGTTGATTCGTAACATACGTGCAACGTTGTCAAGTACTTGGTCTGCTCACATATTTTTGCACAATAAAGGAATATGCAGATTACGCTACTTCTCTATAAAATTGCAGGTAATACCTGTCATGTATAAAAAAATGATAATTCCGTAAATATGTTATATTGCGAGGAGTAACAATAAACGTCAAAGTAATCGATGATAACGTTCAGTGTTCAGTAATTTCTCTAGGTTGAAAAAAAGGTACATGAATCTTTCCGATGTGTCAATTTCGTGAAGTTAAGCTTCAAGGAAATAAATGTTTCTCTTAAAACAAGTAATACAGTTCATAACCTTGCTTTCCAACCGCTAATCAATTTTCTTATAAAATTGTCTGGGAATATAATTCAACCTGTTGAGATTCATAGTGTCATGGCATCAGTATTAAACGTATTTTCTATATCCCATCACTGTCGCAAATGTTTAATACATTTTTTGTATTTTCCTATTTTATGAGAAAATCATGAAATAATAAGGCAATAAGATGGCAATAAAAAGAAAACCAATATTAGTATAGCCGTAGTATTATCATTAAAATCGAAATTTATAAAGATGATACAATTTTTCTTTTGTAACTTAATAAAATTCCCCCTTAATGTTGATCGGACTGGGTAGCATGAACGCGTATACAAAACTAAAATATTTACAATTGTGTGATTCAACCTGTCAGCTAACGAAACAACCTCAGCCTCCAATAGCAAAGGAATCTAGAGTATTCTGCGAAGAGAGAAATGGGAGGCCGCATCAACGGAGGCGCCAAATTTACTTGGAACAAGGCACAATTAGCACGGGCCTCCTCCAAAAATACAGAGCCATCGGCAACGGGCGCTGCGCCCCCAACCGGCAACGGCGCCCACGGCGCGCAGTGGGCGCGGGATACGCCCACGCCCAAAACAAATTGCACAAAGGGGCACAAACCATAAGGAAATGATGGATGGGTGATATAATTGGTTGGTGTTATTGATTGGTATTAATTACACGTGATGGATATTGAAATATTAGATTGTGGTCAATAGAAAAACATGTAATGATCATGCAATATACTAAAGTTTTATATCAATATTAGGCAAAAGCTGGAGGAGCACCCTCACAAACGTGTGATAGTACTCCTCCAGCGTTTGCCTAATATTGGCATAATTTCTCGCATTATTTCTACATTTGCAACGTTCTTAAAATGAAAGAATTCAACGAAAATGAGACCTAATCCATTCTTGTAAATGTCCCTTGTTCTGTTCCTGCAAACAATTTATAGAAAAATGTTGTAGTATTTTTTTACGAAAATGTTTTTTAACATTCATATTTCCAAATATTCGCTACAGACTCACCACGTATTGAGTTCCCTTAAATAGACCGGGTAATATCATTTTGGAAAAAACCCACTGAGTTGTTTAAGCGCTAGTGTTGACCACAGACTGGCGGAGAGACGAACGCGTGACGTCAAACAATTTTTCGGTATTAGTGACTCATAACAAATCGGTTCTGAGTGCACAATGTTTTAGAGGAAGTACTTTACTATATATAGAAGACGATTTATCCACTTTTCTGTTATTAGGACTACGCAAGAGCAGGGTTTTCTGCCGAAAATTCACTGTTTTTCGATACACGATTACAATATTATATATCTCCTTACAAAGCAAGGGTGAGAAAGTAAAAACGAGGAAAACTCCGATCGGTAGCTGATCGGTAGGACGGCTGGACGGTCGACGGTGGTTGGATTGGACGTAGCTTTCTGGCAAAGCGTCGAAAATGCGCCTCTGCCGGGTCCGGGCGAGAGCGGCTGAGCGCAGAGTATCTCGGGCGGTGGAAGGGGCACGTTGTGGCCCACTGGGGGCCCCCGCCCGTCCGCCCACCCGCCCGAGCGGGTCGATGGACGGCGACTTGATCTACGCGGCGGGCGGCGTCGCTGGCGTCGCGTCCGTCGCGGCGCGGTCGCGCCGTGTTGCGTGAGAACAGAGGGGAGGGCGGACGGCCGGCGCGCAACGGCCCCCGATTAATTGCAGAGTGCCCGGTCGCCCCCCCCCCCTGGCGACGCACAGTGCCATCTTCCCCTCTCTGCGAGCGGTTCACGCCTCTCGAAGCCACAAGCCTTTCGGCTTTCGGTGTGTGCGTGCACTAGTGACCGATTTATTGTTAGATATTGCGAGCGCATCAACTAATAGCATCATTAGTTCCGTAAGTATAGTGCGTATTTTCCTCGCGGGGTGACGTTGATCGTCCCCTGCTGGATGTCGAGATTCGGCGCCGACTTACCGTCGGGTTTCCTCAACCAGGTATCTCCCACCAACGGGGCTCGGCCCAGCCGGGAAAAATCTCTATGTTCCAGACCGGTCTCACAGCATGTATGTTACTGTAATGCATGTTAGTGTACGTGTGTGTGTCAGGGGTGAGGAGAGGACAAAGAAAACAAAGGAAAGATCGCGCGAGGTCCGAACCCTGGCTGTTAGGATACTGCTCAGGCATTCTCCTGGGCTCGCTCTGGATCGAAGAAACGACGGAAAACTATCGATCAGAGCAACCAGCCACTAGAATTCTCCTCCAGACTTCGACTAAATTCGACGCAGCTGACACGCTAGTGAAGAAAAACCTACCACCATCGGGACTCGAAACTAGGACCTCCTGGTCACAGGCACTGCAGTGACAACAGTTGGCGCCCTGAGCGACGTCTCCCTGTACTTGTGACTGATATCGATTGCGCAGCTTTATTTATTGCTTGGAAAATGCTTTTCAATATAGAATATTTTAATTTGGTGATGATAGGCAAGGTCATTGGTACTGTTTTTCAAATACTAAAAAAAAATAATACGAGTAGAAGTCTTTCATCAATACGTACAATCACCGATATATTGTAGCTATCGTTATTTTGTAGTTCAAATTTGTTTCTTTTACTCTCTTCCGTCACACACCCAACTCTTTACCCTCCTCTCTCTCCCCCTTTTCGGTCTTTACTCTTTCACACCCTTATGCTCCTTCCTCTCGTGCGTAGGACATCATCTGCTGCCCTTCCTCCCCTGCAATCACAGCCGCCACCGGAGCTGTTTCAGGCCGCCCCTCCCCGCCCCCGCCCCTCATTGCCGGGATCGTCGCCAACCCATCAGCCCCATCCGCGGCGGCGCTGTCGCCTCCCGCGACCGCCGCACCCTTCTTTAATTCAAATCAAGGCGAATCATTCCGAGCCAGCGAGCGCGCGGGGGCCTGGGGGCGCGCAGCGACACACTCTATAGAGGATTCAATTAGCCCGCTCGTGTGGCGCTGGCGGAGCGGCCGGCGGGACGTGAATTATTCATAGCCTCCCCCGCGACCGCCGCCGCTGTTGCTACTGTTGCCCGCGCCAACGCCGTCGCCGCGCCGCCCCCCGCGGGGCCTCCACATCCATCGCGGAAGGCACCGCCCCTCCGGGCAGGCCGCCCCAGCCCTCGCCCTGGCCCTCGCCCTGGCCTCTCGCCTAGGCCAGGGCTGCTCAAACGCACCAGTTGCGGTCACACCGCCCGCGGTGGCCCGCTGCCGAGGCCCGCGTGCCACCCGCCGTTCAATGCGCTAGAGCCGATCGTGCCTGAGCATCAACCCTTTTCCCCCATTCGACCGACTCAATGATTGATTAATTGATTAGTGTTTCCAGGTTCGTCAAAGGATATGGGCATTAGTCACATAAGGTAATTCATGGTACGTCCTGGAAGGTGGCGGTGTTCCTCACCGATTGAATGTAAAATCTGGCTTAACTCTACACGTCGGCTTGTGGGGAAGACCCCACTACGAGTATATCCACCAGCGCGGCACCACCCTAGACAGGACAAGCTCTATAAGGTCCCAACGGGTCTCATGAGATGTGTGCTTGTATAGTGCTTGTGTGTCTGTGTGATTGTAAGGGGTAGGAGGCGACAAGGAAGAGGAAGGAAAGATCACGCTCCGTCTGTGGCCCGTTTGTTAAGGTACTGTTAGGCATTTGCCTAGTAGCTTCTGATCAGTGCAGTCGCTCGTTAGAATTTTCCGCTGAATTTTACCTAGCTATGTGCTAGATTGGAAAATCCGCCTCCATGGAAACTCGATTCCTAAAACCACCCGAGCAGATCGTTGTTGTTTTGTGCCGGACTGACAACGAAGGTCGCACTCGCGGTGGGCCAGGGCTGCAGCAGCTCTTTTTTAGACGGATCCTAGGAGGGTGACCTCTGCTTTGGCTTTCCTCCTCTGGGTGCTGAAATCGTGTTTACTCTTCGGAGAACTTGCAACGGAGTACGCAGATTTGAGGCACAATTTCTACACTCCCAATTCCACACTCGGTTCTCCAGTTTTTGAAATCGCTATTCGTCCAAATCCTATCTTTTCATGCACTGCTTCCTCTCATTTGCTTCAGTCTCGCTCACTGCGACCTAGTTAAGGAAATGGCGGCATCACGCGTACACTGAGAAGAAGAAATGTGGTCACTCGATGGCGAATATATCGTGTTAAAATCTTACAACAAACAATGTTTGTAGCTTTTCACTTAACCACCCTTTTGTTAGTATTATTTATTCACTGGTTCCTGGTTTTGATACAGATGGTTACGAATTAATCATCATCTAAGTAAGTTAATCATTCAAATCTACCCTTGCCAACCCGTAACTTCCAACATCATATTCACCCTCTCAGATTTCTCTCAGATCCCTTCCCCCATTTTTTCTGTGAACTGCTGGCGATGCCGCTGTCGTAACAATTTCACGTCCCCCACAGTCTCTGACGTCGCCCGTACCTTCTTCGTTCCCATTTTCCTCGTTGTCAGCCTCCCCATGGCGCTCTCCGCGATGCGCCGTCCCCCCCTCCCCCGCGGAGGCCGGCGCGCGCGGAGGGGGCGCGCGGGGGGGGGTCGTCATCGCCAGGGAGCAAATGTTAGTTTAATGCTCGCGCTGGCAATGGGGTGGCTGGTGGCGGCCGGCTGAGTCACTGGAGGGGTGCAGCGCCAGCGGAAGCGCGGGGGTCAAGTAGGCGATTGGAATCCAGATGTTGAAATCATTTCAGACGACCCGGCCGCGAGGGAGACCTGCAAGCTGTGTTACTTCGCGCATCTGGACTGCTCTTGTGTATGGCGGGGAAAATTAGTTGTTGATTAATACTGTTTCCTTCTCCCCGATGTATGAATTATGTATATTTACATCATTCTCTTTTCCATAAAATCTCTTTAACAAAATTTTTCTATTACTGTGTGTTCATGTTCGTACTTTATTTCTTATTATTACTGACTGTATTATTGATAAATGTTCACTGTAGAAGCTCAGGAAGTTATGTTACGAATTTTGTTGTTGTTAAAAATTAATTTTCAGGATAATCTTCTTTTAGTCAAATGAAAAAATTGCACTCGGCAAAAGAAATTAATTATTCAAAAAGAACTTAGTAGATCCTAGAAAAGATGTAGATCAGAGGCATCATAAATAATCATTAAGGTGTATAATTTTTGATGTGTCATTTAAATACTGCAATTCACAAAAAAATATTTTAAAGAAAAATAAAAGTATATATATTCTTACAAAAGAGCGAGGGAGGTGTTACAATACACTCCACCACACCACAATAAATTCATTGGAATATTTATCGGCACATCGAAGCGTGCCCGAAGGACTGTTGAATTTCCGAACGAAAAGGCGGAGATCCTCTGAATATTTGGCAGCAGTGGGAGAACGTGTATAGCGAATCGTGTTTCAACCGAAGTTATGCATTCAAATGAGGCAAGGTGGTGTAAGGTGGGTTTTAAGGGAGCGTATTTTCCCAAACCTGAGCTGTCACCCGATCTCACGCGGTCTGCACGACGTGCACATTCAAAAAACCGACAAATATTGCACCATACTATAGCTGAATAAGTATGGATCAGAACATTAAACACTGTTTAAGCGTCAGTTCCTTTTAGTATTTATCGCACAAAAGTAGGATGTCGAAATATATGCTACTTCTCAACGTATCCACTTATCGAAAATGCACCAACGATTAGAAAGTTAAGTATATAAAGACTTCAAAACACTCGCCTAGGTATCTGCTCTATGACTGTGAGGTCCTGCCTGAATGCTGCAGAAGACTACTTTTGGATGATGTGAAACTGAGGCGGGTAGATTGCCTCTACAGTCTTGAAGATGAAGAGTACCAACTGCATTGTCCAGCGTAGGGAGATGCATTTATGCTCTCTTCTATCTTAAACAGGTGATTACAAGGGGGGTTACCACTGTCCTCCACTGCACAAATGATGGCTGAGTGATCATGAAAAAGCAATGATGATGAATAGATGATATTGGCTGAGATGATGATTGTATTATCCACCACCAACCCCGCCACAACCACAATGTAAGAATGTCTTTGCCCCACACAAGGCTCGAACCCCCAGCCGGCAGCGCAGCGCACGTGCACTTAGCTGGAAGGGTCTGCCGCGCCGAGGGACGCTGTTAGTGAGGATGACACACCGATAACAGAATAGTGGCGTTTTAAAACTTCTATAATCATAATTAAGACGCCGACGTGAAAACATCGCTCGAAAAACCATCGAAGTTTTTAAAACTAGTAACGTTCAAAATTTACGTTTGCGCGGGGGAGGATTTAATTTGACTGGGAACATTTTTATTAATTTATAATTAACATATAAATGACAAAAAATCTAAAAATAAGAAGAACAATTGACAAACATGAGCTTGAAAGCTCGAGCACCCAGCGTCATCTCACGGGATCAGAGCTTCCTCGCAAAGGAGGCGGAAGCCCTGTGCCTACTGCGCATGCGTTGGCTGCCTGCACCAAAGCGGAAGAAAATACCAGGACCAGGGAGACAACTTTCGGAGGCAGTCAGTCTGCTCGCACTACAAACAGCGCGCGCTTCCTTCGAGCACGTGACCTGGCAGAGGTATCGCACCTGTCGTTTCGTATTGTAACTTTTTTAAAATTGTGATAATGAAGCGTTTTTTTCACGGACAAAACTTCGAAAACTTAAAACCATCAAGCACAAAATACCCGTTAAAAAACATCGACTTTGATTGATCGATGTTTAAAATATCGCTATTTGAAAACATTGTCATGGAAGTCGCATTGCTAACACCCTCCACGGGCCTTGGCAGTCGCATACCAAGAACAAAAGGGCGATGCAAAGGAGATCCCGTCCGTCCGTGTGGCGCGCCAGGGTTGTCGCGTCTCAAGAGGGCGTCGGCCACTGAGCCCAGGCTGCGGCCGTGGCGTGCAGCGAGTGCGGGCCCGCTACCTCGTTGTTTGCGCTGCCTGCGCCACTTAGGGCGCGCGCGGCCGTGAAGCTCCTCGACAACGCGTGCACCGGCGCGCGCCTTCACTTTCGCCTCCGCGCCCCCCCCC
>BOPP01000065.1:4721078-4743410 GCA_017312745.1 Gryllus bimaculatus | reverse complement strand
GGTGCGGGCGCGAGGCAGACGATCTCCCGCGCCAGATGCTCGCAGCGCAAAGGTCCAAAAGGGCGTTCGGACAATAGGCCACCACGAAAGCAAAGCGCTATCCATTTGCGCCTGCGCAGACGCTCTAAAGAGGTGCGAAACGTAAACTGCGCATGCGCAGAAGATCGATAGTGGTTTACGTTCGAGGTGACACAAACTCCCCAATTCCAGGTGAATGCCGGAGTAGTGCTCTAATGAATGGTCACGAACCGCCCGCCATATTTTCATCGTCTCCATGCCCTAAACTCTCCCTTTACTTACACTTCATATACACTACATTACTAATGCCGGGAGAGCAGACGGGAGATTAGAGCGGGGGGGGGCGGAATTCTGCTGGGGAGGGAAGCTCCTGTCGGCGGACGTGAATGCCAGTGCCGCATCTCACGTTCCAACCTCCACTTCGCGGGCTGGAACATGCACTACACTTTCAGCACTAATGTCCACAGTGGCAGATGCTCTCGAAATCGCGAATGGTGAGGCACAGAGTGTGAAGAATCTAGGTGGCCAATAATCCTGTTTGGATTGACAGTGACACTTGTATCACCATGAGAGTGGACCGATATTGGAAGAATAAAATGACTGAACAAATGACATGATACTGAAAAGAATCTAAGTACTGCGAGACCGAATTTGTCTGCTGGGTGTTCTCAGTGCTCAGAAAATTAGTCAAATGAACTCATTGACACTTTACATTTCGTCTATACGTAATTTTACTTGCAGTACTCGTTTAATTGCTGTTAAAAACATTTAAAATCGTGTTTACTGTTCTTGAATAGTTTCATGTTAAAGGATGCATTACGCAGATGTAAGATCTAATTTATTACTAAAATACAAAATTTTATGTCCATTACCATGAGATAAGAGTTTTGAATTTTGGTAGAACATTTTTCGTATATTAAAAGTAGTACTTGAGAGTACATGTCTCTTATACTATTTTGAGTTTTACAGTTCGCAGCAATTTGACTTTTAGAACGTACGTCAGTATTGCAGAAGATGTTGGTTTCTCGGACGGAGTTGACTGTAGATAAGGAAGGACAAGAGAAGCTATTAAGTGAGACAGATGCCTATTGAGAGGGGAGGTTGAATTGAGCGTAATGTGAATGGGAATACGACATAAAAATAGGCGACTGTTTCCCATTCATTTTTGTGCGAATTGTCGGTTTCTCAAAGCGTTCGGCACGAAGTCTTGGCTTTGTTTCCACACTACGCTGTATTTACATTCTGAATGAAGAAAAGTCTAAGGTTGGGAGAAAAAAAACAAACAACTACTTAAGATTATGGTATTACGTACATCAGATTGAACTAAAATAGAAACCACTTTGAACAGTTCTGCTTATTTGAAATATTTGTGTTGTTCTACACGTGATATTGAATATAAATAATGTTTCAAATATTTTAACTGTATAACTAGAAAATTATAACTTGGTTGCAGAGGAGAGTGAGTAACGTAATAAAACGTACGTACTGCGAATGTCGTAATATTGGACCAATTTCAGTATTCAGTATTTTCCATTAAAAAATAAGTTATTAATAGGATAAAGTACTAACACAAAAGTTGGAGAATTTCAAGCTGCTACGTCATCATTACCGGTAGAACTTTAGATTGCATTTTTATTTACGAGTCAGTGCAGCGAATTTTCTTGTGTTGTATTATCCGTTTGATGTGCATGTGCACTAGGCGTGATATTGTCATTTTTTGAGAGACAACAAGAAGAAATGATCTTGTAATACTCCAGGAGGAAATAAGGATCGACGCTGTAGATAATCAATAATCCGTCTAATCGCTGCACTCGAATTTCAAGTGCTGCCTTTTCGCCAGTATTGGACTGGAGCGACCCTTTGAGCTTCGCTCCACCAGCTCTATTCTTGCGGGCGCCGAGTGTTGGAAGGGGAGTGGGGTGGTGGGTCGCGGGGCCACGTTGCTCCTGAAATAGCGCGGGCGGCGCGGCGCGGCGCGGCGCGGCGCGGCGCGGGGCGACATCACAGCCCTGTAAATATCTGGCAATGGGGCGTGAAATGTACTGCGCATTCCTGACCCCGCGCTCGCCGGCTCCCCCTCCCCCCCTCCCCGCCGCGGCCACCGCCCTCGCTCATTCTGCCACCAGCCACAGCCACCTAGCGGCTAAGGCGCCGGGTGGCCTCATTGGGGTCGATACATTCTACAGCTCCAGTTACAGTAACCCTCGATTCGTTATTCTCGGTTGCCCTTATTCTGAAATAATAAGTAATAATCTCCTATTTTTCATTTCATTCACAGTGGAGGCTATGCTTTTCATTTGTGTTTCTGTAGAAAGCAATATATCTTCTCTCTTTTTATCTCTCAACTCACAAAAGTTTCGCGTAATTAAACTAGTAGTTCAAGTATCAAAACTTCTTGCGGCTTATAATCTTTAGAGTGGAAAAGTCTTGCTCAGACGTTTTATTGAGAAATTGCAAATATTAAATTTTACAAAATCTCCCTGAGATTTACATAACCTTTTCTAATTTAATCAATTTGTATTCACAACAGGCCATTCACAAGCGAAAGAAAACTTAGGGTTTGTGCGAACAGAACCTACTTCCTTTTCTTTAACTTTCGATTTAAAACATCTCCAGCCTAGATACAAATTTCTTCACCAGAGAAATTATTTCTTTAATTTTATTTGACACGCCTCTTTGAATCTCGCCAAACCTCGAGTTTGTTCAGATCGATCGGAGAATATCAATTGTGGAGAAAATCGTCTAAACGGTTTACGCTCTAGCGTTGAGCACTGCCGGTCAGAGAGATATTTTCCGTCAATTGATGTTTTGGTATGAAGGACCCACAAAACTTAGATTCTGGCACTACGAGTTTTCCTCCTGAAAATTCCCCCTTTTCCGGCGCACGGTTACGTAACTTTCTCTTCGTACGAAGTAAGTGCCCTCGCTTGGCTCCTTCCCTGCAGCGCCTGTTGCGGCGCGCCGTCTGCTCTCTCGGCCGCCGCCCCCGCCCCCTCGGCGCACGCGCAGGAATCCGGCCGCTTCCCGGACGGCGCGGCGCCGCGCGGCGCGGAGAGCGGATCGTTACCGGGGCGGAGAATGTGCGTTATGGCTCTCAGGCCACGCCCACCCGATGGCGCCCCCTCCCCGCCTCCACCGCCTTCCGCGCCCGCGCACCCCGGCGGTATTAATTGGAGCTGATCGACGAGATAATTCGTATGATCGCCTTTCCGGATTTTACCGCTCGAATTAGCCGTTGAATTTCTGGTTTCTGTGTTATGAACCCTTCCGTTGAAGTAATGCGATCTCGAGTGAATACTGCGTTTACGTGGCCTCGGTGAAAGGAAACACTTGCGCGGGCATTAGGCCCAGGAGTTCTCGAAAGCCGGATGATAGCGATAGCAAAGAGAAATTGCTTACCGGGTCAGAGAATTTTGCTACTGACATTTGTTCATTAAAATCACTTCTCATAATAAATTTTTACTTGTTGACGTAGGAGATTTAGGTAGTCTTGACTTCACATGAAAGCAAAATATAAGTTTATAAAGAGTACATGTATAAAGTGCTTATTTCTCAATCTACATGTCTGAGAAAGCCAGAACCCAGGGCTGGCAGGATGTACCCAGAATTATTTTACATATACGAATTTCTCATGACTAATAACACAGGTCTGCAAGTTATAAAATGCATAGGATTTTATACATTTTCTTATAGATTTCATCTTAATAAAAACGAAAAAAATACCAAAAATGTTCCATCATTTGCTTGTTACTTTCAATTTTTTCTTTGAATTTAACGTAAAATTCCTTTATAGTATTCGAAATATAGTCAAAATATAGTCGAATATAGTGTCGTGATTGTTATTTTATTTCTGAAATATGCCTTCAAGAAGTTGTGTAATTTCTCCTGACAGCTTCTGGTATATACTTTGTGAATACATATTAAAAAGTCAACAGAGAATGAGTATGAAAAGAAAGTTTATTTTGCGTATTTTAAATTAAAACTTGGAGATCAAGACAAAACATGGGCTCCGCATACGGTCAAGAGAACCGAAGAGATCTTCGTTTGTAGTTTAAAGATTAGAAAAACTCAACTCGTTTCATGGGCTCATGAAGTGCTTTGAAATACAAGATTCGTCAGAATGGCGCGTATTATGGCACTGATTAGTCTAAAAAAAAATTCAATTTTTTTTGTCCTAGAACGCTTCGTTTATTTAAGAATACAAAGTCAAAAATCCTGCAGACTGTTGCGGGTTGCATTTGACATGAATATTTGGTTTTGTTCTTTGTTCGTTTTTTTGTGAATTTTTCAGATATTTTAAGTTATTCTGCTATACGAGATGGAGATTAATCCAACAAATCAGAGATAATTAAAATTGATCTAGCCGTTCTTGATTTATAAATGGTGTAATTAACCCAACTTTGTTTTATTATTTTAGATTTGATTTTATTTTGCAAAAAAAAAATAAACGTGATGGAATGTTCTGGAAGTCACTTTTAGAATCTGTGACCTTTCAAACATATAATTCAGTAAAATATCCCATGCAGCTGAAAAAATATTTTTTGCGCATCTGTGTAATTATAGATCCATTACAATTATAAGATTTCACCTTAGTTTCAATGAAACCCTAGCATAAGCGAACACAAAATGAACACTTCCTTGCTGAAAGTCCATTTGTTGTGTCAGGTATAATAGATCTTTTAAGCTTTAACAACAATATAGGTATTTCAGAAATACTTTCTAACTAGTGACCAACAGCAACAAAAATGTTGTTCTCGCATGTGTAGGTAATGACGTTCTGGAGCAGCCTTGTTTCTTCCTCGTCACAAGACAGCTGTGTTGTTTACAGTGTCGCAACAAGTATGAAAATATAATCGTAACTTCACGTAAGAAATTGCGGATTTACTTAATCAAGTTTGCATTTCTCAATGAATCGAAAGTGTTTCATGGTTTTTGGATACTTTTCCGTGTTCTTGGGTATCTAATAAAACCATTCACACCTCTCACATGGCCGAATACTACATGTGTGAGGCCGTGTAAACATAGGTATGTTCATCAGAATTGCAGGAAAAATAAATACAAGGAATAAATAAATGCAGGAAAAATCTTATTCATTCAGGTCACCTGAAAATCGTCGCTCAGCGGAGAAGACGTATAGGCGCATACTTTCGCGAGGCAGACAATCGAGGAGAAATTTTCAAGTGCCACCTCAATCAGCATAAGTGGCACGTGTCAAGTGAAGCCAAGCAAATAAATGAAGGGCGGCGCAGCGCGTCAGACCCCGATCTGGGAGAGGCGCAGGGAACGGAGGCAGGACGCGCTGGGGCTGGCGGGCGGCGGTGGCGGGTTGTCCACTAGCACAGATCGCTGTTCTGACTCCCGGAGCCGACGCCCGAAGGGTCTGTTGGAGGCCGGACACGCCCACCCGGACCCGAGTTTCTCGGCGGTACTCATGTCGTTAGTGCCAAGGGGGTGAAGTGAGCGGACCTTTCAGCCGACCTTGGAGTAGGATTGGGTCAGGGATTTGTACCCAAACTCACGTCTAGAAGTCCGACAGGGAACACGATCCTCCGGTCAGGTTGTAGATTCCGGCAATACGTCTATAGCGTCAAGGTGGATGCAGTGAGGGGACAGGTTCGGGACACTGAGCTACATGCACTTCGGTCCGGGTAGCCCCCAGATGGGCTTCGTTCACACTTGACAGAGCCCGATATTCAATGACAATTGAGTGCAGATTGGTCCCGGTGCACTGTAAGCAGCGCTTAATAGACCACGGTGCTAGCCCGAACGGGTAGTAGCACTGAACGGGTAGTAGCACTAACGAAGCGGTACTTTGCAGGCTTAGTTGGGGAGGCGCCTCCTTGGGGAATTGCGTTTAGGCGTATGCGGATGCCAGCCCGAAAGTGTACTTGTCCGCTCAGGGGGGCGGGATTAAGAGCCAAAGAGGCTAGGTGCCCACCCTGGAGAGTAAAATCCTTCTGGTAAGACACGAACATGTGGGGTAGCCCATGCAGGGTGTATACTGTTCTGATCGGTAGTTTTCCGTGGTTTCGCCTATTATTACCGGGCAAATGGCGGAAGAATACGTTAACCAACAGGACAGGGCCGCGCGCGGTCTTTCCTTTCCTTTCCCTTCCCTTCCCTTCTCCCATCGCTCGTGTCCACGCACTCACAACTCCAGGCACTACACTACCACGTTGTTGAGAGCTTAGGGCTCTGACTGCGACAATTGGTTAGAATACTACAATTATCTTTCCCATTTGCAGATTATATATATATATATATATATATATATATATATATATATATATATATATGTGTGTGTGTGTGTGTGTGTGTGTGTGTGTGTGTGTGTGTATTGTACTGTACAATACATATATAGATATATACAACTCCGGTAATATTCCGAACTAACTAGGGGGGGGGGTCTGATCGGATTCGTAAATGTATAATTCAATTCGAATTCATAAAAATACAATTATATTTATAGGATTACCGGACACAATGCAACGTAGCGTGCAATGTGAGAAAATGTCTACGTTGTGTGGGGTCATGAGGAAGTTTCAATATTGCGAGAAACGGAGTACAGTACGTACATAACCGATCGCACGCGGTAGTAGTTGCTACATTGTTTAGAAGAGTTGAAGCACAGTTTGTGTCGCGTGAATTGTACGCACAGTATTCAGAATCGGGTTGATTTACACTGTGTTCAAGCTTTTTTGTTCATAAATTAAGTTAGTACAAATCAGGTGTTTTTATTAATTTTTTCCTCCACCTCGAATTTTGCCCGGATTATCCGACATTTCGGATTTGAGGAATTGAGGAGCGGGGTGCTAGTGTACGGGGGGTCGCCCCACTGCGCGGGCGGCGCCTGGGGGCCCCAGTGGGCGACGCTACCGGTGCGGCGCGGCGCGGAGCAGCGGAGGAGGAGCGGCCTCCGCGCGCAGATGCATCACCGCTCGCCGCCGCGTGGGAAACGCGGTTGCGTTGCCGCGACGCCCTCGCCCTCCCCCCGGCCCTCGCCGCGCGCCCAACTGCGGTTTCCGCTCCAACACGCCTCAACCCGTCCTCGTGTCTGTGCATTCTTAGCCCTTCTCTTTCGCTCCCTTTCCACCTTTCGAAATGAAAGTGCTATGGAACCACTTCAGTGAAGCATATTCACCGGCTTTTCATGAATCATTCTTCCTTACTTCGACCAAATTTAGTATACTCAAAACACTTAACTATATCACTTCTACGAATGTAATAAAATTATTAGTAAACACGGTAATCAATCATTATAAACTCTTAATTTTTTTATTTTCTATTATTATTATTATTATTATTATTATTATTATTATTATTATTATTATTATTATTATTGCATTATTACAATGCCAACATTGTTACTAATTGTTATTGTGGTTTATAATTATTAAATTATACTGATATGTGTATATATAACTATTAGTTTTTTAATTAATTTGTGTTCCTAGGCAGTCGCTAATATCGATTGAAGTAGTAAAATAAAAATATTATACATTGGTGTTACTGACTGAGAGCGAGCAATCAGTAAGATGAGTGTTAATAAGCTGTCCACATCAATACAATGAAGAAGCCGGATTCATTACGACAGAAATGCTTCTATGACTGTAAAATGATCATACTGTAATACTATATTTATTGGTCATTCCTCGTTTTCTTAAGGTACTGAATATAATCATATGTTATCATCAGAAATACAGAATTTATATAGTTAGCAATTCCCTTATTTGCTGCTCCAGAAGCTTTTTTTTTACTCCAGGGGTCCTTACATTTCAAATCAGGAGTATCCCATTTTATTGAATATTATATTCCGTATAATCAATTGTCGAAGTGGCAAAAAATCAAAATTACTCAAAACTCCTTATGTGACATATGGCAATATGTATATCAATGGATTCGTCTTTTTACGCTCATCATGATAAACTACAAAATATGTTCAGTTCTATTTGAAGAAAAAAGTTTCCTAAATTTCTAAAAACAAATACAAATGATAAAATAGAAAATAATGCTAGTATCAATTATCCCATTTCCTGGCACTCTACCGTGAAAACTGAATTGCAATAACTTCAACGGTTCAAAATCAGAAGAATGTGTTAAAGTTACGTGACTCATCTGTATGTTGTTAATTATTAGACAACTATGTACCAATTTAATACCTTTATGTCATATCATGTGTAAAATATTTTGCTATTATTTAACTTTCATTGTCTTTTACTTTCTTTTCCTGCATTTTCATTTAAATTTTTTTGCACTTGCTAATTTGTAAAATTACTTCAATACATTGATAATTTTTGGCAGGTTACAATATTATATAATCAACATTATTTATATTTTTTAATTGCTTTTTATTTTGTTTTATTTTTTAAGACTTCTTCTTCTCCGTTATTTCTTATTCTCTGAATCATTTCTACAAACGAATACGTTTCTGACATTTCCAGATATTAGTTTCAGCAGCACAGGTACCAATTTGTAACGCCTAGTGTCAGTCATTCCTTTTTGTTATTTGTGTTGGTCCAGTTCCCTGAGCCATACGTCAATCTCCCAGCCCTTAACCTCTCCACACACCTCACCTTCGATGTTCTCGCAAAACCCGGCAACGGGACCGCCGCGGGGCGCTCAACCTTCTTCGATTTCCCAGAGAATTACACGGCTCTTCGTTTAATCACTGCCTGTCAGGCACTTAGATCCGCGGAATGCGACCGCCGAGGAAACAGACGTGAATTAAGACTCCCATTCATCAAAATCCTTTCGCGGGTCCGGCGTAATAACACGGGGCGACGGGTGCTGTGGTAGCATCTGTCGCCTCAATAACAGTAATACCGCAGGGCGGGCGCTGGGCGGGCGGCTGGGCGGGCGCTGGGTCGGGCGGGTGCGCGCGCGGGGCGCTGGGGAGGCCGCTGCGGGTTTTCCTGGGGGTGTTGCCGGGCGGGAGGGGGTGCCCGTCACGCCCCGCGCTGTGACTCTTACGCCTCGGTAAACACCCGCCTGCCCGCGCCGCGCCGCCCCGTAAATTTCAGGGCTGGCGCGCGCGAGGGAGCGCGGGGCAGGAATTTATGAAGAAACGTAACGAAAACTTAGCGCCGTTTTCTGTGGGGGGGGGGGGGGGGGGGGGGGCGGGAACCTGTAAGTAGGCCACTCGGCGGATTCCGGGCAATGGTAGACAGTGGTACCGAGTCTTGTCTGCGAGGTTGTTGAGCCCTTTGTATTTCTGAACAGGATTGTTTTTCGCCCATCGATCAGGTTTTGCATCTAGTTTCCTTCACCTATTGAGTAAATGCTCAGCTGGCCCCTTCTTTGCTTCTCGACATACTAAATATAGCTTCACTTTACGCACGATTTGTTGAGCTCACCGTTGGCTAGTTGCGGTAGGAGTAGAGCGGGGCAGTGGGTCGCTATTTTAATAGCATTATTACAATAATTTCAAATCTGCTGTACGTTAACAGTGCAAGTAAGTATTTTTTGGATATTACAAGGGTTCACAATTTATGGTTACCCAATAATTTTTACTGTTTTTTTAAATTATTTTTTTCCTTTTTCCGCTGTGTGCTAAGTATTTGGGCAGAGGATCTGGGTCTCAAGAAAACGTGCGCAGGTTTTTACTTCTCCCCTGTACGTCACGTACAGTTTTTTTTAGTTTTTTTGATAAAATAAATCGAATAAAGTCAATTTGTTGACGTTCGTAACAATGGCAATTAGATCACAACGTTCTTTATTGTGCAATATTAGATGACAGAGAATATTGTCAATCTCAGAATCGATGTATTTCACTAATGAAGTGATTCACTAAATCCCGGGCACAGTTTCTCATTATTACGTTGCCTAAATGAAACCTGGTTCATTCAATTCAATATTGTTTCCAGAATCGAGGATAAAATTAGCTAATCAATTCATGTCCAAACTGACGCAGAAAATAAATACAATTTCGAATTTGTGCAGACAACATTTGAAACTTGCTACAATAGTTCACACTTTCTCACATTAATATGGAGCAGTGTTTGATCAAATGTTTTTTATAAATTGCATTAATTCCAAACAATAATTACGCAAAGTACTCATTTTTACAAATATTTCACATGACAAAAATATCAGTCTTCAATTTTGTAGTTTTTAAAAGAAATTCATGGTAAAATTTCGCCGAAAATGAGACTAGTACGGTTTTACCGTCTTTTGATACATACTGCAATCGCCAGCCCCTATTTTCGTTTTGGAAAAAACTTTCCCTGATTGGTGATTGTAAAAAAAATTGGTTAAAGGGGAAATTTTGCAATGAATCTGTCCCAGTTGGTTACTTTACAACCTTTACTCACTAATTTCTCTACTATTGGGATTTCAGGTAATCGAATAATTGGAAATAGAACAAATAAGAAATGTTCTTTAAGATTCAACACATATTAGTGAAACTCATATAAATACAATAAACTCTGATATAACACAGAAACTTTGTAAATGTTATACAACACAATAATATGAAAAGTAACTAGCAATTTCCTTTAATTACAACATTCAGTCTTCCAAATTCATTAGAATTGCTAACTTGTTGCAAAACTACATTTATTTAAAAACCAAATTAAATTCCTTTTTCGGCAAGAATTCACACATCTATTGCTTCACTGAATTTCAAAGAATTATAGTTACCTTTGCGTAAGTTTTTCATAAAATCGCACTATAAACCAGAGAGATGTAGACGCTAAAATGTAAATAGTTTCCTAACGGTTTTCTCTCAACACTAATAACTAAATAGCTACTCATATAAAACTAGCAACTTAACATGCCTTTTTAAAATGTCATTCTGTTCAAGAGTTTCCGTGTAAATGAAAAGTATAGCGTTCTTTGAAATGTGTCACTTCAGCCAACTCTGCCTTAGCTGTCACAATACGAGGAGAAAATTTGCATAAAACAATTACATAACATTAAAAATTGCCCATGTTTTACACAAAATTATGCAAAAACTACTCATGCATTCGAAAAATTGTAGAAGACATTATTTCAAGATAGTCTTTCAAGAACAGATTTCATTCAAGAAAAAATTCTATCTTAAATATTGTAGTTGTAAGAAGATGAAGACAACAGACGAACAGACCCTCAAAACATTGATGCCGACTACATAACGTTTTAGATAAAATTATTCATAACGTATAGGATAATAGTTTATCCACTTACTCGTACCAGGGGCTGGATTAAGTGTTGTCCGTGGAAAATTCGCCGTTTTTCGATACACTTTTAAAAAAAATAGCTTCTTACCATGTAGCAGCGATAAAATAAAATATCTCACAACAATTTATTCAACGTTATTGCACACACAACAATATATAATTACAAAACAATTTCATGTTACTTAATGCCGTTCAACTTCACACACAATTCGTAATTAGTAATATTTTTTCTGCAAACAAATCTCATTATGTATCGTAACAAAACACTCATTACACCAATTCTTACATTTTCTTTATTATTATTCTCCAATTTTATTTAACTAAAATTGTTAACCTATCAGCATGCATTTTCTGATATTCCTATTCTTCCTGCTTTGCTATAGGGGATTCTTACATTCACACTTCACTTTTTGCCATCTTCTTTAACACTATTCCCACCTTTCTGAACCATACATACTTATCACTTTAATTCGATTTCTCTGACCCATTTACGTATCTCCTTTTTTATTCTCTCTTGTGTTACACCTACAGTAAACCCCCTCCCCCTCTATCTCTCCCTCCCACTCACTATTGGTCTTCTTCTCTCAAATAATTATTATTAATCTCCCATGATTTTACTATATCTTTCCCTTCCCTTACACAGTTGTACAGTTCTTGGTCCCAATATTCTTCTTTTCGAATTTTCTACAGCGTCTTTCTAATCTCTTTCAGCCAGTATTTGCTGTATTTAAACTCATTCTGCTTCATAAATCTTGATGTCGTACTCCTTCTCGTGACTTCTTCCCCTACATATTTATATCAAGGATGCAAATTCATTTACACGGCTCTCCAAGACTTCACACGTCTATTTATCATTCTGAGTCGCAGTTAACAATACTAAGAAAATTAAAGAGAAGGGAACGAAGCACAAAATTTGAATTCAGCTGATTAATACATGTAATGCGAGTATATGCAGCTAACAACTAGGAATATACAACAAATATTTCAATATTTTAATGAAATGAAAAATTCCTGAGAGTATCTATTCAACATGCTAGTGTTGTTTTATGTTCGTGAAAAAATTGAGAATGGAGAAGAGTAATAATTTTCAATAGGGTATTGCTTTTGTAAATGAAGATATGTAACGCAACATTGACCTGAACATTACACAGTTTAATACGTTTCCTAATGGTTGCAGTATGAAGTAATATAATAAAACATAAAAATTTCTGATTGTACAAAACAATAATTTTTTACCGAATCACTGATACAAGGAAAATGAAACTAATAATCAGTATTTCATTTTCTTTACCATGACTAACACACTCCAAGAATAAACATATTTTGAAAACGGTTGCTTCTCTTGTAATATACTTCCTCCTTCACACCGGACACTCCACTATCTTCAATTAGCCGCCATCGACGACTCCCACAGAAAAATCATAGCGTTCGCGCGAGCTGCTTTCGAGTGGCTGCGTCGATAAATATCATTTGGTGCGCTCCCGTCGCCACCGCCGCCTCCAGTGACGCCGCGGTGTCCGGGCCTCCTGTAAACAGCTCGTTACGCGCTGGCCGGGCAGAAACCCCAACGCATTAGGCGCCTAAGTGAGGCGCGCGCAGCGCAGTGCCGCTATGAAGAGAGGTGATTATCCACGGGCTCTAATGGATGAACACAGAAAGGCTCGGCCGCAAAAACAATCCATTGCCCCGTAAAAACATCCCGCCCGGAGCCGGAATAAATAAAAAAGTGAAACGATATTTATAATGAGTAAACAGATTGAAAACTAGGGAGGCCTTTCTGTGTTTCATCTTGAGAGCCCGTGGATAATACCTACCATCTTCATAGGCAGTGCGCTGCGTGCGGCACTCACTTTAGGCGCCTAAAGCGTTGGGGTTTGTGCCCGGCCAGCGCGTAAACGAGCTGTTTTCAGGAGAGGCCCGGACACCGCGGCGTCACTGGAGGCGACAGGTGCGACGAGAACGCACCATATATGTATAAGACTGCCCCCGTTTCCCACGCTCGACGCAGCGCGGTGCGACTCGTCAATGCCCGCGATGTTTTTCGTGTTATTAGAGAGCGCGATACGCCACGGGCCCAGTCCGTCCGGGCCTCGAAAGCCGCTTAAAAGCGCGGTGGGCTTGTGGGTGGATGTAATTTTTCTTGTTTGCACAACCCGGCGGCGCGAGGGTGTACTGGCCCATACATCAGCCCCTTCAGGCCATAAACGAACATTTGTTTCGAAATGCGGTTGGATGATGATGGTTAGCGACCGCTAAAGCTTTTGTTTCCGTGTTCCGAGTGGTAGTGGCGCCGCCATCTGGGCGGCGAAGGTGTCGCTGGGCCAATTTCAGGCGAGATTGAACGCTAATATACAATCCTTGAGTACTGCTCTTTACTGTGCGAAGTGTTGGGTTCTAAATTGGGGTAATAGTTGCCTTGTGATTGCAGACTAGAAAAAATTTCTTGACACAGCACGTGCCGTTCGGACTCTGATTTTAGCAGAGCTGCGAGTGTTCTTTGCTTTTATGCACGTGGCAAGTAAAACTACTTTTTGCCGAAGCAGAACCTTCTTGTAGTAGCAGAAAAAAATACGGCGCTCATTCACTTCAGGGAGAAATACTCTGTGTATGGGATGAACTCCATCTGCTTGAGTATATATATCCCACATTGCCTCCAAGGTTTTTTGTCAATACTTCAGTAGTCTATTTATTAAACTGGTCTTATTTATTACTACTTGTATATTACATTTTTATCAGATCCAATTAGACTATTTTTTCTCTATCACAATATTTTTCGCTTATTTATTTTCTTCAAACACATTTCAAGCCGTTTCAATGTTTCATGGGATCAATAAAGTCACTCATGTATAGTGTTAAGTCATACATGTTCATGATTTTTCACTTTGGGCCACTTGGAGCAACGACTAATATTTAGAAATATATGTGACAAAGACGGTGATAGTTTTCTTAAGTAGATTTTATGCACGATCACGGTGATACTTGAGAAAACGTTTCGGAACCAGTCTATCACATTTTAATAATTACAACTGCTTTGCATCGAATAAGGAAATAGACAACTGTCAATATTTGATCGATTCGAACGTTTCACGTTCATTAGATATGTTAAGAAAAATCGTACTTTTTTGTAAATTAATTTTTCAATTTTAATATTTTTTCGATCAAAATATTTTTAAATAGTAATTGAGAACAACGAAAATTAAGTTAATAAACATTTGTGGGTATTTATGATATAGTGTCTGCAGTGTTTTTCTCGTCAGAAGTTCACTGGAGATATCTTTACATCAAGATACCATCAGACATTGTCGTGGTCTATTTTGAGGCTTCTTAAAATATTTTATAATCCAGATAAAACATGAGAACAGTAAAACATTAGTAACTCAAACCATGTAGTGCTTATATGATATTAAAATTGTTGAATGTGAAACAAAAGTAATTTATTGAACCAGGAACATGAACCTATTCATCTAGACTAGAGATAACCAAGTTATCGAACTCGATCTTCAAGAATGAGTTTATTACTCTTTATTGCCAAAATATTCGCAAAACTAATCCTCGCCAGTTTAAACCAGCAACTCCAAAACATTATCATAATTCCTAATCATCAATTCGAATTCGTTGTTCATCACTCCACTGCCCACCAACTACTTAAAACAGAACACATCCACTGTGCATTTCTGAAAAATCAACACACAACATCTACATTCATGGACATCATTCAAGCATTTGACAGAATCTGGCACCCGGGTCTAATCTATAAACTAATAAACGCTGGAACTCCTACTTACATTATTCACGTCTGCAAAAGTTTCCTAACAAACTGTACATTCTTAGTAATAGTCAACAATCACCACTCCACTTAACACATTATCAAAGTAGGGGTCCCGCAAGGCTCCTCTTTATTTCCAACATTATTCAACATGTACATCTTTGTCACTCTAACATCAACTTCTAATATAACTCAATTCGCAAACGATACAGCACTATTTGATTCAGGATGCTCACTAAATAACCTCCGATCACAAATTCAAAGACACTTAAAATTGAAACCGGAGCAAATATATGGAAAATTGAACTTAATACTGACCAAACAATAGCAAAAATTTTCTCACTCAGAAAGTTTACCCCCCCTCCGTTCGTAATAATCAACTCCCCCATCATCTGGACCCCACAACCACAACCCTTAAAATACTTAGGACTTCACGTAAGTATTATATTACTTCGTATATACGTACGTATACGAGAAAGTAATATATTGTGTTTATACTAAACGATGTATTCCATCAAGACAAAATGTGTTAAAAACTGAATAAAAATGTGTTTAAAACAAGAAATACTATTAGCTCTTGGGGAAATTTTTTGTAGATCTGTGTCACCCTCAAGTTGGCTGAACTGGAGTTTCTCTACTGAGCTCGAGTAAGTGACTTATAAAATAACTGCTTGGATTACCCCGGACAACTGTCATTGACGGTCTGAGCTGATTGTGTGACTTTGAGCTGCTTTATATTTTTTGTGACTAGATCAGTGAATTGGCGATCATAGTAGGTTGGTTTATTCATTAATACGTACCTAGATTCATGCTACTGATGCCGAGCTCAAGCAAAAAATAAAAACTTATCAATTTCTGTCGGAATGGGAAACCGATCGCTCCTTTACCCAGATAAAGTACAAATATGATTTATACAAGGGTATCAGATGAGAAGAAAGGGTTGTATATTTATAAGCAATTAAAAAATGTATGATCTTGCAAACACCACATCGGTATGTTTCTTTTGATAGCTCACAGAAGGAATTTACAAAACGTGTTCTGATAAACTTCGTAAGTTCAGTATCAACTGATTTACTGCTTGGCTCCTGAGAGCTATTCTGGTGGGAACCGCGTTGATGTGTATCCACCCGCCCGCTGCGCCCCTCGAGGACCCCCCCCGCCCGCCCGCCCCGCCCCGCCCCGCCCCGCCCCGCTCCCGCTCCGCCTCGCCGCTGCGCTTCCGCTCCGAGCTGTGCTTTCCGCGCCAATTTATCAATGTCCGCCGTTACCTTATCGTGTTATTAGCCCTTCTCGTCCGTGGATGGAGAGCACGCCACGCAAGAGGTAATGAACATATTCATGCGATAATTCATTATCTCGTGTTTCGAGTTTTGGTTCAAACTTCATGTTCCTTTATAATTCACACCCTTTAAAGGCGTCAAAACGGAGTGATGGCGATCCGCCGCTTCTTTTTCTGCCCTTCGAGCTTTGTCTCTCCGTGGAGAAATCGTTCTTAATGCGTCGCCTCAACCGCTCTCCTAAATGAATATTTAACCCGAGATTTCTGAAGATAATGGAAGAGGCACGTCGTCGGTAATTAATAACGAGGGAAGAGGCGTCCGTGAGAACGCGTCACCTCTGGCCCCGGGCGCGCGATAAGGCGCCCGAGCGCTGGCAACACGCCTCTCGCGCCGCCCGCGCACTTCGCCGTTTGCGCCCTGGGCGACGCGGACGCCCCGTCCACGCCGACGATTCCAAAACTTCCATAAAGCTTACTCCAAAATGAATAAACCTAACCCCCTGATCAACTACAAGTCGCACTTCAGTGACAAAAATAGTCTTTTGTTCTCCCTGGAATAGGCCGACTTGGACCACGCGTGCATGCATCCTGCATTTACCGGGTCTCTGTATCATTATCTCGGTGACAGGTGCAGGTAACTTTATCTGGAATTCAGCATTTTGCTGGGGGTAGGGAAGATGAAATGATGATAATGAGGGGTGAAAGGACATACACATATAGGTCCTCCACCACTGCGGTTTTACTGCCATAAAGATCTCGGCCATATGATCGACTGTCAAAAAATTGTCTACTTTTATTAAAATCAGTAGTTCGTCCTACATAAACGTATCGCACCTTCCAAAGAAAAGTGACACAAGTTCAAATTTTGCACCCCTATTCAACATTGGTAAATTCACAAATTCAAGAATCAGAATCCGTTCTCGTTTCCCTAAAGACGATTTTCAACCTCCACAGACGCGGTCAGATCTATGAACAAAAGCAATTAAAGAAGTTTATTATCAAAGCCTCATGAGACAAACTCCCGTCAAAGTAATATCTAAAATAATTAAACCATATGTGTAATCGCCATCGGGTGAAGATCACGTTTAGCTAAAAGAAAAATGGCAAACATTGGGTGAAAAATACAAAATGTTAGAATCATGTGCTAGTCCAACTCCCTCAAAAATATGATCTGCTGAACGGTAAATAAATATTAATTTAGTTTTAAAAAACCTTTAAAAACGATGTTTATTTAAAAATATTGATGTTTTGAACATCGATGCATTGAAGCCAATGTTGTTTAACATCGATATTTTGTGCTCGATGGTTTTACATTTTCAATGTTTTGTTCATGGATGAAATATTCCCTTATTCACAATTTTGAAAAAGTTAAAATTGAAATAATAACTTGATTGTACCTCTGTTTATGTGTTCGAATGAAACGAATGCGGTTTGTACTGACTTTATTGCTAACTATTCGTCGCCCGAAATGATCTCGATGTCCTCCTGTTTCGTTCGTCTTTCTTGTATTTTGTTCATGAGTAAGTGTAGTAACCCTTTGTTTCCGGTTAAATTTTAATTCATAAATAAATATACAAGGCCATTGTTAATTCTTTTGCGCCTGTATTTAATGCTTGAGGTTACTAAACTAGTTTCGAAATATCGGTGTTTAAAGACATCAGTGATTTTTGGGCGATATATTTTTAACACAGATGTATTAATATTGAATATCGATGTTTTGTTGTCGATGTCCTATCACTACTTGGCGTGGCCAGAGTCAATATTATTATCATCCAACGAGTGAAAACCAAAAGAAAATTGTGCAGTCACCATGTCAGAAGTCTCTACGGTTTTGTGAAATACCATGGAAATCGGGAACATAAAAAATTAAATTGACTCCATTTTGGCTGAATTTTTATATTCTACCTAATCTCGTACTCTGCATATCGACTGAATTCACATTTCAGTGCGCATCAGCGGTCGACCCAGATGACGTTATGCGATAACATGGCTTCTAGGAAGACGCCGCATGCCATTAAGTATCTGATATCACGTGTTCCGTTATGTAGCTATTTAATGCTCTTGGTATATAAAGAACTGTTGTAATACTGTTCGCGTCTTATACATCGGCGTCGGAGCTGGCGTTCCAGCAGAGGAGGAACAGCGACACCTCTCGGGATATGACATGCACTACAGGTACGGGACTAACGAACATAACAGTGAATACGCCCGGAAGGAAGCAATAAATCATTGGGAGAGAATTGTGTTTTAAAGTAAACATTCCGGATTTCTGCTCTTGGAACTGTCCAAGAGGCAGGCGTCGGGCAGCTGCGGCGCCTCCCCCGGGAGCGAGAGCGGCCGGCGGCGATGCGCGATCGATACGCGTGGAAGAAGGGTTGCGGCGCGGAGGCGGGCGCAACCCGCGTGGGTGCCGTTGTCACCACATTGTTAGCGGCTGATTGATCGGCTCATCAGGCGTGGGGAGTCGCCCCAGCGCCCTCCAGCCACTGGCCGCTCTTCCGCCAGCGCACCCCGGAACAAATTGCCCCCCGGGTTCAAGTCATTTGGGCATTACACCCGGACTGTGTCTCTTCCTCCCGTCGCCGCGCCGTGCCGCGCCGCGGGGGGCGGGGCGCCTGTTATCGGGTCACCCGGGCTTAACCCCCCGCGACCCGCCGGCCCCGGGTCGAGAGGGAGCGCGCGGCGGGGCCCCTGCTGATCAGACCGGGGGAGACACGCTCCTTGGCGCCCGGCAGCGGCCGCCGCTGTGGCTGGGCAGACGGGGCTGCTTCCGTCGCAGTGCACGGCAGCGCTGGGCCCGCCCCGACGGCGCACGCTGGGCTGGAACCAACATTTCGGCGGAAGATATCCGAAAGCTCAAGTATTGAGAAAGGCAATAGACATTTTTGATAAAGTCCCGGTCACTTAGCGACGATGAAATTTTTCTGTAAATTTGCCAAATATGAATTATATAATGTTCGCAATCCAAGTGCTCATGGCAGCGCTTCTTATGATGGATATTTGCAGCGAGGAGGTGGTAGAACAACGATAAGAACGTTGGTTAGACGTGGTTAGGCGGAAGAGCAGGCCCTATGGCCTGAGCCTCGCCATTAATAAAGACATTATTATTATTATTATTATTATTATTATTATTATTATTATTATTATAAGAAAAGCGTAATTTTGGGAGAATACTCTGTCTTAATTAGTGCATACCAGATATACAGTTCAATGCTATTGGTGTTAATTTCACATGTGGGATAGTATACATAATAGTCTTCTCTATACTTCTAACCATAATGTAAAAGAAATAGTTTCAAACATGCTTGTACCATTTATCAAGTGTTGAAGTTCTAATAATGAATTGTAGATTGAAGTACAGACATAGCGAAAATGTGTAAACCTTTAGGTAAGTATAAGGAAAGTTCTAAGTTCCTCTTTCTTTTATTATATAAATTTCATAAAAATGTAATTGCTTGAATGCAATAGTTTTAACGATGACTGTGATATTGAGACTATTAATTTTTATTTACCAATGTTAGCAAAACGGACTAGCTGTCATCCAAAATGTATATATAATGACGTTACATTCCTATGACCCATACGTGCATTCCTTGGACCCATACGTGCCTGCTCAGAAATTACAGAGAGGTGAGTATTAGCAATAGGATTTGTTGACTTCCATGTGCCGTTATTGTTCAAAATAATTTAATTGATGTAAGGGACATTTCTAGAGGTTATTCATTTAGTTATTGTGTAATCATAAAATCCACTTATTTGTTCTGATTAATGAAATATTGTATTTATTTTCACGAATATTTCTCATTTGTACATTCGCCACTTCGGAATCTAAACATGTAACTCTACCTTTGCTTTCGTAACCTGACGTATTTTTCACGTTAAGCATACGTATGAGCATTTTTATGAAAATAGATAAATTTTAGAATATTTGCCGCGTAAGTGATGATTCACGACCACAATACGTCCATCCGAGTCGAAGCACGAATGCTTCTCAAGGTGTTCGTGCTCAGATACCCACAATTGAAATAAAGATTGAGAGTTGGTTGAGTCATCACACTATGTCTCATCCAATTCATCCAATCTCCGAATAATGTACCGACTTCGCTATGAGCTGCAGCTCTTGCAAACGAAATCACCAAAAGCAAATTAAACTTCATTCAGATTACTCGTTAAAAGTATTTAAGGGATGTTGCTAAAATATTGTAAACACTATCAGTGCTTCGTGTAGAAAACCGACTGTTTTATCTGATCCATTCCTTTCTCTTCGACCGTTTTGTTTGAAGTATGTTGAACTTATTCTTTTTTGTAATTTTATCGAATTATTTTCTTAACTGATTAAAATACGGAGCAGTTATGCAATTCGTCAATGTGAAATCTGAAGAGTAGCATTGCTGAAGAAAGAATTTGAAGAATTAAATTTAGTAAGAGAAGAGTTTAGAGTCACACCATAATATATAGTGCGCCAAACAATGAATTAATGTAAAAAGCATGGATGAAAGAAAAAAATAACCATCCTTTGCTCTGTAAAGTGTTTTTGAAAAGACTTGCTAAAACAAGGGGAGAAGTGTAATCATATTAGCATAGGTCAGGAACCAGAGAGTCCAGAGTGAGAACTGAAGGAAAAAAATTAATGCATTTATTATATATTATGAACTTATCATAACCTGGTTTACACTCGAATGGCTGCAATAAAAAGCAATCCTCTCCCATTCACAGCTCCATGCGTGTGGCAAATTGCCTACCCTCTGGCGTTGTGCTCTAGCTCACTTTCTCAGACAAATCCGCACGCCCTCTACATCCTCCTGCACTTTGAAAACTTATTTCAGAGGAAACATTTAGCCTACATTATAAAACTGCAACGTGCTTTAATTACAGCATAATCGAATAAATTGTTATGTGAACCATGAATTATTTGGACAGATTGAGAAAAATATTGAGAGGGAAAAAGTGAGAAGATAATAACCGCTCCAATCGTTTCACGGAAGTTTTTTCGATCTGTGCAGGAGAGCAATACGTTTGTACATTACATCTAGTGACGAATTAATTATGTTGGAAATGATTTCTGTTTTTATAATAGTATTGCTCTCATGTAATTACTGCAATTCTGAAACGTAGAAAAAAAATATTCTCATTGAACCCATTGGCTGCCATGGTCCTCAATGCCATGGAATCTCAGACCATTTTCATTGTTGCGTGACATTGTATGTTATAATTTGCGAAATTTGTTTCTACATTAGATGAAAAATCCTAAACGAAACTATAAGATAGATTTTTCGTTCCCGATTGCCAGATGTTGATTTAGCCATGGTCGCTAAGGCAGAGTACTCTCTTGAGGCAGAGTACCAGAGTGTTCACATGCCTTGCGTCGGTTCGAATCTAAAACCGGGTTTAGCTGCTGTAAGCCTGTGGTTAACTCACAGGGAGAGGCCGGTGCAACGCAAACGGTGGTTGAGCCGCACCGAAATTGACGCAGCATATACACCTGAGTTATAACTTTAATGCTTCTTCTTACAGAAAAAAATTGAGCATATTAGCGCTGTGAACAGAAAATTAATTTGACAGTTAATGAGTTAAACCAAAAGCTTAAACATTCTTGTCTTTATCTTTAAAATCAACACAGGTATTCTTAGTTTCAGTGCTGATTGTTTAATGTTTCGGGTATGACAATGGTTGTTGTAATTATTCTCGTCAGTGTACAGAGTATTTATTCCCAAAGTACTTTCTTTCTCTGCTGGATGGTGATCCGAAGCCAACCATCGCGTCGGCTTGCGAGGGGTTTCTTACCCCAGGTATTTCCGCACCGGCTGGGACAAACTTTGAGCTCCTCGCCGGTCTTCCGTCTTGGTGTGGTAATGTAGAGCATGTACGCGCGGGTGGCTGTGTCTTAGGAGAGAGGATAAACCAAAGAAGAGGAAGGAAATATCGCGCGCAGTCCCCGCCCTGTTTGTTAGGGTTCTACTGAGCAGAGTAATCAGTTGCAAGAATTCACCTTCAAACATCGGATAAATTCGACCTCACACTTCCTCACAACTTGGCCACTGCCAGCATAGCACAGCCACCGCAACCCCCACCGCTCTGCAATTGCCACCGCCACCGCCACCGCCACCGCCACC
>BOPP01000065.1:4698829-4711812 GCA_017312745.1 Gryllus bimaculatus | reverse complement strand
GCCAGGGGCTGGGGTTGACGCCCGGGGCGGGGTGGCAAGGCGCTTATTGATGCGGCGTCAAGCGCAGTCGCGATGCGCATTTGTCACTCGCCTGCAGGCGCGCGGCGCTGACGCACCATCCTCCCCCTCCGCAATCCCCAACGCCCCCAGGTGCCATTTCGGGTCAGGGATCGGGGCACCCGAATAGCAATTGTCCATTCGTTCATTTTTTTTAAAAACTACCATTGCGTGTTAAATTGTCTCAAACGTTTATTTAATTATCAAATCTATTAATTTGACAGGAACTGATTTGAGATAGTTCAGGGAAATAACTGTTGCTACGTGTCTCTCTGACATGAAGATCCTAGAGACCATGGATACTCTGTGTCGGATTTTCGACACTCATTTGATAGTTAGGTCGATTGATTGATTAGTGATTCTGAACATCTCAACGTTTAAGGTTGTTAGTTCCATAAGTGTGGTACATTTTTTCATCGCTGGATATAGCAGTGGTCTTCCCCCGCTGGATGGCGTGATTTGGTGCCGACCTTCGTGTGCTTGAGGGTTTTTTCCCTGAAGCAAGTATTTTCACTAGCGGGGCACAGCTCCAGCCGGGACAAGCTCCAAACTCCTAACAGGTTTCCCAACAAGTGTGGACATGTAGTGGATGTGAGTGTAACTGACTGTGAGTAAGTAACGAGTGAGGATAGGACAATAAGATGGAAGGAAAGATCGCGCGTGGTCCATGACCCGTTTGTTATTACTTTTTTTAAATTAATTTTTCTTAGGACTGAAATTATGTTCCATACCTTAAAGCTGGTAAACCTTGAATCATCGTAGTTATGAAGAGTTAAGAAAAGGATTGAATAGTCGGAAAATGCTGAAACGTTTACAGTTGTCAGAAAACTCTGTGTCAAATGAAATCTCGACATTGCATTCTCAACTCATATCGTTCTTTTTAAATGTTTTGGACCATGTCTTGGCGAAAATCGGAAATGTGGTGAGTGTTGGCGCATTTTGAATTACAGCAACCCAACCAAAAAACATTAACCGCGTCTTCCTGTCTTCATCGTAGCAACAATATCAGTAGGCCATTAGTCGAATCCTACACGACCTCTGCCTTCAACCAATCAATGCTTTTAATACTCAAAATATTATGAGGATATTTCGGGCACCACAGCTTTACAGTGAGAATTTATCATAAGCGCAGTAGCGGTCAGAACACTCAAAAGCGATGTCACTTGCTGTAGGCTGAGAAAAACGTTGAATCCTCGGCGTTCAGAACACCCACACTTCGTCGGAATTCGAACTCTTAACCTCATAGAAGCCGGTTGCGAGTCAAAATACGTGTCCGCCCCCGCTTATTGGCCCACTGAGCTGTGGAAGCGTGTAAAAATGATTTTTTTAAACAATGTTCCAATACCATTGTCACAGAGGCAGCACCTGTGCGAGTGAGCGGAACCTGCCCTCTGAGGGACTGCGTGGGTTATCACGCCGGTGCTGAGACGCTGCTCCGGAGCGCAGTTGAAAGCGGCACGGCGCGACGCCACGCCACGCGGCGTGCCGCAGGGACCGGGTGTCGGGGGCGTGGCTGGGCGGCGGCGGCGGCGGCGGCGGCGCGGGCCGGGGAGACGCACGGGGGCGGAACAAAGGCCGCGACGGCGGCGGCGGCGCGCACGCGGTCACGACAGCGCCGCCATGAATATGCATCGGCGGCGGCGCAGGCTGTGCCGGCGACGGGCCGCGGGTGCTCGCGTCTGTCTGTCGGGGGCTCGGCCTACGTCGGAACTCTCGTTTCTCGCGGCGATGCGCAGAGCGTGGGCCCTTTTATTCGTCTTCTTGTTGGGCGGAACGAGGAGGGAGGGGAGCTCGTGGAGGGAATATGGTACCCCAAATGTCTTTTGTTCCAAAAATTCGACGCATTGAGAGGCTTTGGTATGTATTCAGATGTAACGCATTCCCCAAAATCGTTCTTGCATTTAATTTCGCTTGGTGACCACTTTGAAGTACATTTCTCAGTGTTCACTGAAATTCTACTCTTGAACGTGTTTGTTCTCGTAGTCATCTGTGACCTCTCGTTTTCGCGTTCGTGACAACACAAGTCCAATACATGAAACATTTCCCTCTATCACATTATTTGTACATGTGTATGTCGAATTGAGTGACATGTTTGTATCATATGCATCGAGGGCAGTAGTCGGTTCCGGAACTGTATACACTCGTTAGTGTAATACAATTTCAAAGTTTTCGATTCGCGCTCAATTCGAGTCTGCCTTACAATAGAAAATCAATCTTTGAATATTAAGAGGAGTAAGTACGTAAACAAAGTTCAACTACACTGAGGAAGGTCAATTTCAATGAAGCGTTTTATTAGGTATTAGCTCATATATATAAATAATGTACAGCTAAAATACCTTATGGGTAACACTCAAATGTCTAGCTATTTAAAAATACTCCTGTTTTGTCCCAATAATTTGTTGTTCATACGTTTATACAACATTTACTTAATTATTCACTTGTGTAAGTCAAGTAAATGAAATTGTTGGCATCCCTTTTATTTTATTAAAAATTACAGTAACTCAATAGGACTATCATTGTGTTGTAAATTTAGTGTATATTTTTACTCTTAGCGAGCGAACGTTCTTTTACGAAAACACATCTGCAGCGTTTCTTATTTATTCCTGAAGAGGATTTAGAGAATGTTGTGTTTTACTCATTTTGCTAATCGGTGGACTCCACTTGCTCACCTAGCAGCAATTGCAGTGAAATAATGATTGTGTAAATTCACTAGAATACGTAGAAAAACACGAATTCTCACAAGAAATTAAACGGATTTGCTTTTAAGGCTTGGCATTATAGTAAACGATCTCCCATCGTCTACAAATTGCTCAAACCTTAAACCTCTGCTGCAAAGGCTCGATCGTGAAAAACGACGCCGTATGACGTATGCACATTTCTTCTTCGTCGGGTTTGCTTATAAGCCCACATTTACCGCTCACGTTAATTGGTCTCCTCATTCGAAGGGGATCGCGTAATTATTCGTAATTGAGACGTATCGCAGCGTAACCACAAAGGCCGCGCCTTGTCGCGTCTACGGGCACGTAGGACAGGCGCGGTCAGCGGCGAGGCGCGCATCGGCCGATTGCCGGCGCCGTCACTTCCCGAATTTTTCTTCCGCCCGGACCCAGGGCCCCGGAATCCGGAGCGAGAGGGCGGATTAATACATCCCACGCGCGGGGAGGGCGCGCGCGGCCGAGCGCCGTGATAAGGTTGCAATCAACTTGTCCGGAGGAAATATTGAGTTGTTGGAGTGCGGTGAGGCGATTACGCGTTGGCAGCGCGGCGGCGGCGTGAGGAGGGGGGAGGGCTTCGCAGCGGCGGTGGAGGTCGAGGGGAAGGGGTTGAAGACTGGTGGGAGCGGTGGTAACCGAAGTCATGGGGAAGGATTTGCTGACTGATTATTTTCGAATTCCGGGCACTATTTAAACTGCTTTGATCATTAATACCGATCAGATCATGCAGTGCACGCTATATCCAGTGATTGGCCGGTGTTCCTTCCACGCTCGAAGTAAAATCCGAAGCCGACCTACATGTCTGCTTGCCACAGTTTTCTCTGGACATCTCCCACCATCGAAGTACCGCATGATCCAATGTCCGTGTGTGGGGGAGGAGAGGCAAAGAGAGAGGATTCGCCAAGAATGAGGAAGGAAATATCGTACGCGGACCGTATCCCGTTGTTAGATTACTGCCGGCGCTCGCCTGTCGCTGACATGAGAAACCTCGGAAAACTCCTGCTCAGAGCAGCTGGTCACTAGAATTTTCCTTCTGACAGCGGCTAAAGTCGATTCAGTTATGTAACTAGTGTTGAAATTCCGTCCCCCTCTGAACGGGATCCGCCGGTCAGAGGCGCTGCAGTGCAACAGTTGCTCCGACTACACTCGTCACAAATACGGTGCGGGAGCAGTGAGCCTATTGCCATCTCCCTGTAGCGTGACCGGCACTGGGGAAATGGAAATAGCCAGGACGGTCCAACCAGCAGCTGAAGAGAACGAAGAGTGTGAATGCTTTGATGTCAGGAAATAACTTTGTTTATAAGTTTGAAAATAACTTTTTTTAAATTGTGAACACTATAGAAGCGCCTGTGAATGAATCTCTGATTGTGCGTATTTTTCCCTCATGCGAGTGACTCACATTTTCCAAATAGATACGACGAGTTAGTTTAAAATTACATTAATACAAATAACCTACAGGCTTTAAACAATACGTAGCTTATTTCTTTCGGAAACGTATCTTCTCTAAATGTGTGTATCAAAAAGGTAATATTCCCAACTCTTTTTTATTATTGATACAAATTAAATAATTAAACTTGCACACTAGTTTTGATTTGAAGTAATTATGTACGAAGATGTCATTTTTCGCAAACTCATTTTTATGCTCATCAACATTTCATTAAGAAGTTATTTATGTGCAATTATTGCCGTAAGTTTCTGTGAAAAACGCATCCAAGCGCCTGCCGGAGACAAACCTGTCCGGGCGAAGGTCCCTGATGCCAGCCGGCCCCGGCGGGCGCGGGGCCCAAGCGGCCGACGCGGCGATGCGGAGGCGCGCTGCATGACGAAAGGCAATCACGCGCGTTAATGGAGAGGGTGATGATTTCCCCAGACCGGTTTCCACCCCGCACTTGCCTCCCGCGCCCTCCCCTTGCTGCAGTCCAGCTTATCCCGCGGCCCGCCCCCCCGCCCCGCCCCGCCACGCCACGCCCCGCTGCCCCAATCAGCCCTTATCCGGGCGATCGGCCTTCCCGCTTCGTGATTATGATTTTCAGAGCGTAAGAATTCCACTATTTGTGCGCCTCCGTAGCATTTTCCAATTTACGCAGAACTCTTTCGAATTTGTTCCTCATTAACCTGGCTTCTATTACACAAAGGCGGCCCCCAATCGGCCGCCCCGAAGTGCCCGACCGATATCGATCTTTTTATTCAAATTCCTGGTAGCTAAATGGCTGGATTTCGTGCGTAGTTGACGCTGATTGGTTTGTTGTTCGCTGAGTAGTTAGGTTTGTAAATGCCGTGCGCCGAAATGATTGGCAAATGAATATAGAAGGGTTTATCCAAAGATTGGCGTTCGTAGTAATAAAGTTCGGAAGCATTTCTTAGAACTCTGATGAATACTTTGAGCCTTTTTGGAATTGGGCAGGTGCAAATCAGCCATTCCGAACACTGAATTCGCAGCCCTTCTCTCGAGGCAAACGGAATGGATTTGGTTCTATTGGTCGCGCTTCCAAGACTTCTACAAAGCGCAAGCTTACTTTTCATTCTGAACCGGGCACGCCAGCGGCCATTTGTAATTTTAAGAACAATGGATAGCGATAGAAATCTAAGAATGCAGCAGAACCGGCAATCGACCCCGAAGTAGCAGTCACTAGCGTACAGTTGCAACGACCGAACCACTGGCTCCTGAAAAGCAGACAGTCCGGCCTTATCAGGGTTGCCAAAGAATGTCTGCAGTTTACAATGCGCCATTATAGAAAATTATTCTTTTAACTTGACGAGATATGCAAAAGAAATTGCTAATTTTAAACTATTCATGTTTTTCTTTATTCTGTCATTTTGTATACTATCAGGTCAAGAAATCGTTAAGGGTGTACTTTAAATTTGCTTTAATCTCAAAGAATCTAATTTATTCAGTTTCTTCATTATTTTTACTATATTTTCAGCGTAAAATATAGTACAATTTTGGGCGAAAAGTAACAGACTTCCAAACTGTTTGCCAAGGTATTTCATTTTCGCTCTTTCTTGTGCACTCAGCTGCTCCTGGTCAAAGTGAAGAGAATGAGAAGTTCTTATGAAACGTTGGTGCGGTGCATGCAGGTCAATTCGAGTGAGCGATTGCACTACGTTGATCATTTTAGTTCAGTATACAATCATTTTAGTACTGATTGGTCACAGTACGTTACTTTCTCCAAAGATATCTCGGGTAATTACTCATTCGCGTAAAGCTACGTCCACTCGATGAGTCTTTTCGGTGAATATAATTGCATGTCTTAATGCGTAAAATGGTGCGTATGCAAGTTGGCGCATATATACTGTGCCGTACTAGCCAGCGAACCTTGTTGCAGCTATTTGGTGACGCGTGATAAGGGATTAGTAACAGGAACCCGCCTCGCCAAAGGAGGGAGAGAAGGGTTTTTCCTAAAGCCAGCACATGGCAAAGGGAGACACGAGGCTTTCGGGTTCTCCGGTCTTAGGGAACGGAGACCCAAACCTCATGCAACCAAAGGGCACTGCGGGGGCGGCGTGACATAGTAGGTCACGTGCGCCTCAAGAATATAGGGGAGAGCACAGAGCCAGTGGGCAGGTTCTGGAGACACTGGGAGAACCTCGTGCATTTGCACAAAACTTGGCGCCACGACGGTGCATTGGCTGGCCGGGCTCGCGAAGCAAGTCACGTGTTGACGAGCTTGTGGAGGACTTTGTGTCCTTGGGTGACTGCGGTCACGTGGGAGCGATGCTGTGTGCGTGCTCCGAGGTGAGGAGTGGTTGAGTGCCACGATTCACGCCGATTCTCAATCGGGTAAGATCGCTCCTGCGATCGAGGCAAACCATCAGTTGGTACGCCGGTACAGACTTTGTGTCCCAGTGTGACATCACGAGTGTCACAATTGAAACCGATCTTCAATCGGGTTGGGATTACACAATACATCCTTGACGTTGAAGGTGATCATACAACGCGCTATGTGCGTTTTATGCATAGTTGAACGTAAGAGTCATCGTATGAGTGCAGCTGAATAATCACGGTTGTGGGCGATTCCCGAGAGGACGCAATCGGATGGACTGCGCTCGCGTTGCTTCTGCGCATGCGCGCGGGGGCGGTTGAGGGGAGTGGAGCGCTGATACGTGATCTGCATCCCGGGCCCCATTCACACAGAAGGAAGCGCTCTTTCGAGTATTTCGACTTTCATGACAATTTAGTTCCGTGAATGTAGTGCATGTTGTAGCATGGAGGGCTGCCTCACTCGCTCGGGAGGTCCGACGCCGACACACAGGTCGATTTACGGCGGTTGTATCTCTTCCATCGGAGCTCCTGCCGAGTAAGCTCCCAGCTGGTTACCCAATGTGTGAGGTAGTGTAGTGCATAGAAGTGTACTTGTGTGTGAGTGTACAGTGTGAAAACGGAACAAGGCTGAGGAAGGAAAAGTCGGTCCGTAATTTTAACATTGTTGCTCTGGCACTCGCTTGGTAGATTGATCGGAGAAACCACGGAAAATTACCCATCGTGGCAAGCGCCTGCTGCAATCTCCTCCATTCAGCGACTGACTACTACCTATGTAGCTAGTGTCGAAAATCCTCCACCGTCACCACTTCAACCCCGTAAGTGTGGTGCGTGTTTTTATCTCAGGAGGTAACGGTGAGTTTCTCCCGCTGGTGGGTGAGATCCGGCTCCGAATCTCACTTCCGGGGTATTTCGTCGACTTTCAGTGTTTTTGTTTACCAGGTATCTCCAACAGCGAGACACCACCATATACCAGGACATTTTCAAAGACCCTGACTGGCCTCCAAACATGTGTAGCAGCGTGGTGCTTGTAAGTGTGTGTGAATGTGAGAAGTGAGGGTAGAGCAAAATATAGGAAGGAAAGATCGCGCTTGGTATATGGTCTCTTTGTTAGAGTCCTGCTCCAGCAATCGCCCGTTGTTGATTGAAAAAAACACGGAAAACTACCGATCCGAGCAGCCGGCCGCTAAAATTTTCCTTCAGATTCCCTCCAATTTGAATTCTTGATTTTAAATCTCATATTTGATTTCGCATTTTACTGTAAGTTGAATAAGTAAAACAGCCGTTTAATTATTATATCACTATGTTCATTTCAGACATCTTGATGATGCGGCTGTATTGTGTAGCGAAATGTTGTGTTTTAGCTCGATTGAATAAGAAACTTTTGTCGTAAAGAAAGGGTGATTGATTGTATACCACTGTCCTGCAATGTCACATAGGCAATCGCTGATTCGTGTCTGTGTAGGTTCGTGAGTCGTGTTTGTGTCCGCTGTGCCGAGCCGCTCCTGCGCGCACGCCCCACGCACACCCACGCCAACACCAACTTGGATGTTGGAGAGAGCGATGCGAAAAGTATTATGCATTCGGATTGTTCTGCAAAGTTTAGTGTTAGTGCATTTTCACAAGAAAATTGATGTTTGGTTCCTGTCTTTGTAATCGATGAAAATAAATGATTTCTTCGATTTATTTTTTTGGGGGCGGGGTTGATTCCTTACCTTTAGGGTAGCTGCTCATAATTTCTGCCTTCTGTTTTCTCAGCGGATCGGTAGTATGCCAGGAACAAAGAAAAATATGAAATATATCGGAATATTAATCGGCAATTCTGGCAAGATATTTTATTAAATGAACTTGATATTAATAAGAGATGATTGAGTATTTTAACAAGATAGGAATAGGAAAAAGTTTATATATTATTATGTTAATTTCTCGTATTGGTCACCAAATGTACTGATATGCCTTGTATTGTAAATAACAGGAAAATATTCAGGGTGGATATATTTTTTTATAAGATTTGGGCACTATTTTCTTTCACTCTATTTGTAGAGAACATATATTAGTAGGCAGGAAGTCGATTCCCATAATTTATCGTTTTTAATAAATTTTGTAGTTGAGTTAAGTTTCAAGAATAATTTCAAGTGTATTTTAATTGTAACTATCACTTGCATTAAACAAATATTGGTTAAAATGCATTACACCGTATGAGACAGCTCAGAACAATAGTTGTGCTAGGGCTCGAGCCTCAACATTGTCGGATTTTGAATTTGAGCACTACCTAGATAATTAGGACGAATGCAGTCATTGTCTGGAGATGAATTCTAGGCGGTTGCTTTGATCGCTAGTTTCCGTAATATATCTCCAATCAATATCAACCGGAACAGAACCCTGTTAAAGGTAGCACGTATCGTACGCGATCTTTCCTTCCTCATCCTGGTCCTATTCTTTCTTCTTACGCAGACGTATACTTGACATACGCAACATGCACTTCCGGGCATGCCGGAAAACCAATCAAGAGCTTCGAGCCTATTCCGGCTGGGCCCTGGTGACGATACCAGGGGAACCCCGTCAAGCCGTCGTGAAGGTGAACTTTTGACTTCACCTACTAAGCGTGCGATGAACACCGCCACCTCCAAGGAAAAGAACATCCAGTTGTCTTATGAGTAGTAGTTGACGTGCCCCTCCCTGTCTCGTCGCAACACGTCTCAACCCACTCTCCCTACGTAACCATTAATCCACATCACCCCGACCCCACTCCCGGACACTCCCATCACGCCTTTCCTATCACATCTTTTCGAACCCGTCTCTCCCACCCCGTCACTCCCCCTCAGTCTCTTCCACTGTCAATCCCATCCCATCCCATCCCACCATTCCCAGCCCGTCTCTTACCCCCTTCTGTGTCATTCCGCATCCCCCGCCCGTCTCTTCCACGCCGTGCTCGGTCCACTCGATCGTCTTCCGTGCGCCAACCCTTCTGGTCATGACACGCTGCACCATCCCGACGCCTCACACGGTCTCCCCGTTCCCCTCCCCCTGGCACTTGCTTCTCCGTCCTCCGCCTCAATCCATCGCACCTACTTGCCCTGCCGCCCGCCAACATTCAATTACCCGGGCATCAACCGTTGCGCGATTGATCTCCGCGCCGAGCCCCCCCCCTGCGCAACTCTGCGCTCGACGCCATGCCTTGCGCCCACGCCCACTCGCCGGCTCGCTGCGCCCCGCGCTTATCTGATGTTTGCATGGGCGCGCGGGTGATGCATCGTCTTTTAATGCGCTCGAACGCCCTCCTGGCCCCTCCGGCCCCCTCCGGCCCCCTCCGGGCCCCAACGGGCCCCGATCGTCACGTAGTCCGACCACTGTCCAAAGGCGGAACTGGAGAAGAATAGTTGCGGCAGGGTCACATCAAGAAAGATCAAATGGAGACCCATGGGGTGGATCCAGCCGATCATATTTGAGGGGGCCATCACAGATTTTTGTTAAATAATAAACATGTTTGTTATTATATTGTATATGATTTTTGTAGTATATACATAATAATATACAATAGGATTGTTTAAATGATTACATAATGTTAACATAAATAACTATTCAAATTAATGTTGCCACATAAAGAGGAAGGGAACAAACGAAAACTCTCAGACATTTGGGGGGGGGGGGCCATGCCCCCATGGCCCCTACCCCCATGGTTCTGCCACCGGATAACGCTCCGGTTCATACATCTATTGTGTCACTCAAAGTGGAAATATTATTGTCGCGAACATGTAAGGATAAACTCAAATATTTTTATATACATCAAGAAGAACGATAGGCTTCTATAAGATAAGTATAAGAAGGAAGCAACGGACTAGTGTGACCTGAATTGATAGGTATCAATATCTGGTAGAATTTGATGTTTAATATTGATAGAGGAAGTTTAATTTCTTCAGTAGACTGTGAGGATGACTAATTTGTACTAAAATTTCTTAATCTCCGCTACCATTCATGTAAATATTGCATCCCTATTTCCAATATTTTAGTTTTGACGCTTTCACCAATTCATTATCCCATATTGGAGAAGTAGTAGTTAAGCTTTATTTATACTGAACCTCCTTTCCAAGTGTTCTTTGCTGCTTATTAGCAGCCTCTCTTGTTTTCAGATGTAGCAAGTTAGTAAAAGTCAAATATATATTTAATATTCCGCGAAAAATTGGGTTTGTGGTTGGTGAAATCTTGAAGATCATGATTTCGATACGCACGGGCGTGAAATGGTTCGAAATATCGAACAGAAATGTGAGTTCCCAAAGATTGCGTAAGATCCGTGTAGGCAGGAGAAGTGCGGCTGCTGGTGAAATGACGAGCGAGTCGAGGCGGGGGAGGCGGCGAGGGAACTGAGGAGGCTGACTGCTGCTGAGGAGGAAAGGAGGGCGCCTGGGCCCCGGTTCTGGGTTCGTCCCCGGACGCGGCCCCGCCTGCTATTCTCTCCGGCACAGCCGCCTCGAGAACGCCCTGCAATTTTCAATTTCACCCGTCTTTTATCATCCAGATACTTATGCTTGATGCCCACAGTTGCGAAATGCTCTTATGAAAGATTCAATTTCTACCTACATATTCAAATTTGAAATGAAAGGTCATAATCTTTTATTACATCATTGATTCTATTATAATTTCTATCCACAATTCGGAATACAACAGTAAGGAATGAGTCAGAACATAATGTAATAAGAACATAGGCGTAGTTTTTGAGGTAAAATTCTAACGTCCGTTGACTAAAATACCAAGAAGAGACAAAAAGAGGTAGATCAAAAATAATTTTGTAAACGTGTACGAGTATTTATTCATGTGTGAATAAAACATTATTCAGTGCATTTTAATGAATTCGGTAGGCACTCAGTTTCATCTCATCAGTTGTTCTAAAAATTTTAATTAGTTTTTAAATGTAAAAAATGTGTCACATAAATGTGTACTCAGAACGAATGCAAAGAAAATATTGAGAATCTTGAGCAGTTCACAAGACTTATAATTTATGTAACGTGATTTATTTTCATTCAAACTATATTTTTCGTGTATTTATAAATGTTTATTATTAAAAACTAGACAAGACCGTGCGAACATACCTTACTTTGGAAATTATTGGTTGAAACGTGAATATGGAATCCAACTTACAACGGACATGTCCTGCACTTTGTGTTAAATCATATGGAGAGCAAACTAGTTTAGGATTGCTACGTTAGGCCTGTATTAAACACAGTTTTTTATCCATGCGATCTACTTATATACAACGTTCAACTTCTTTTCATTTAGATTTCGAAATTCTCTGCGTTTCTGATTACCAGTGCCACGGAGTACTGATATTCAGAAGAGCTAAACCTTCAAAAGTTTTAGATGTATCAAAAGCGTATAGATTTGCAGATTATAACTTAAGAAACATAAGTTAGGTTTCCATAGGAGCTCCAAAATGTGAGTTTAAAGGAGTTATATCATCATTTTCGAGCTAGGCAATGTTGTAAGTATGTTGCGGGTTGCATAAATTGCCCGATAAATTGATCATAGCATAATCGACATAATTCTAAAATAGTTTGTCTTAAATATGTTTGATTCATTTCTTGATAATTTATTCAGTGGGATCATTTTCTAAATATCAGTTGCACTCATACAATGTTTTGTTCCGAGGGTGTCTAATGAACTGAACAAAAACGCCCACTTTCTTTGTAGTATTGGCTAGAGAAGGAATATTTCGCACCATCTTACACCAATTGTACTGAGAAACTCAATTTTATTGGTCAGTTTGATATTTTGGAGTATATTTGAGAGGTATTGTCTGTAATAATTGTATCATGTAATTCAATGTTGTAAGTTTGAAGAAACTTGCCTATCTACAGCGAAAGAATGAACCTGTATAGCATGTAAAAGTCATCGGTAGAACTGTAACGTTTCGCCAAGGTCTTAACTGGGCTAGAGCGCCATAGGAAAGAGTCAAGAATTGTTATATAAGTATTTTAGTGCGTTACAATAAATGAGCAGCAGTTACTATTTCACGTCACTACATTAGTATTTACTAATTGAACTAAATTATAGGTCACAATTGGGGAATACTTTAACATTTGAATTAGTTACATGAACACCTTTTTTGATTGTGATATAAAATTCACACAAGGAGGAGGTAATTATTCAAATTCGTTATACAAACACGTAGGGAAAACCACGATCAAGCTGGTCAGATATTTCAACACGCGAACAGTTTTAGTGCAATAAAGTACAGAATGCATCTTGGTGCTCGTGACGTATTTATCCATGCCCCAGACCATATTGATGCCGATCGTTATTCACGGGATCACCCTGTAAATCTCATCGGGCGACGCAAGTCGCGGGGCTTTCCGCCGCGCGGAGAACTCGTTTAGCGGGCGGCGCGGATGGGCGGCGCGCCCGCGGGCGACGGGGCATCGCGCCCGATAAATCTGCTCGCCCGCGGCGTCGCCCCG
>BOPP01000065.1:4656969-4697655 GCA_017312745.1 Gryllus bimaculatus | reverse complement strand
GCGGGGGTGAGGAGGGCGGACCGCCGGTGGTCGCGCAGCCCATTGTTCCGCCCCCGCCGCCGACTCCCGCGCGCGCGGGACGCGCTTCTTCTATTTGTACTCGTAATTGCGCCGGATTTATATCATTACGCCGCATTACAACGGCGCTGAATGAAATTTTATTATTTACGATGTACTTTCACGGGTTTTCAGAACGGGAATTTCCGCGTGGCGGGGCCGTCGCGCGGGGCTGGGTGGGCTGGGAGGGGGAGGGGTGGGTGCCCCGCATGCGAGTGGGTCATGGCCGGGTGGCGCTTGGGGAGGGGCGGCTGCTTTCTCATCAGCCGTTGCCTTTCGCACCTCCTCTGCCATCAAGATGGCAACGAGAGCGTAGTGGGCCGCCGCCGGGGCGGGGAGCGTGACGGTACGCCGCCACGGAGCGTGCCGAGCGTCGCTCGCCCGCGCCGGAGCTTCGTTCTCGCTTCTGGGAATTCCTTTCTGTGTCACTGCCTCTGGAGATTGGGCCTCGTCACGTACGCTCATCCAGTGCTGGCCGGGCGAGGAGTTGCCGTGCATTCCTGCTCGGGCGTTCGGGAAGAATAAAAGCAAAAGGTCTCGTTTCGCCTTAGAGCTCTACCGCTGCTCGAACACACGGCATAATTTATATCTTCTTGCATTCCTCTGTAAAGTTCATGCGGTATAGGATTATCCATGGAGGATTTTGACGATATTGACCTTATATGAAAATTATTTTCTATTGGTACTATTTGTAAACATTGCTTTACATACTTTTTTACAGTACACTTTAAATTTTACTTGTAGGTACAATGTTAGCTATATTTTTGTAAATATTGGAGTTTAGGCGCTCTTCAACTGCTGAGTACTGTAAAGATCATTAAGGCCCATGACACATTATCTGATGGTTAGATGCTGCCATAATGGTAAAAATTAAGTCGCAACGAGAGGCAGGGCGTCAGAAGAAACCCGAGCAAACTTGCAAGTGCTTCTTTTGTCCACCAAACATTCCAAACGAATAGGCTGTGGTACTAACTCCCGCTCCAGCGGTGACAGACGGTAAAAGCCAGGCGCTAGGCCATTGCTCCACGACATCGCTTCAACTTTAACCCTCCCATTCAGAAGTCGTGGGTTTCTGGTCTAAATAAATTTGTTTTCTTCATCGCCGAGACTCTTGTAAAATTCTAACCGTATTGTGTTTCTAACCGTATGTTTCTAACTATTGTGATCAATGTATGATACACCTAAGTCAATAAACGCCACTGAGATAGTATTTCGCGAGGTGTTCGATAACGCGACAACACAGAAAACTAATTTAATTTGATCAGAAATATTCACCCTCAAAACGGAATCTCGGCGGTATTGAGTTAATACACAACCCTATTCTGTTCATTAAATTACTTGCGGGTACTGTGCTATTGTAAGTTGTGAGCGATAATCCATCAAGACTTCAGAATATACTTGAATTCTCGATTAAACGTAATTAAATTTCAAACTAAGTACATACTATTGTTGTTCATTAAAGATTCTTATTTGTTTGAATGTCCGTACGCAGAAATTGATATAATGAAATTTCACGTGCAAATACCATGCAGCATTGCAAGGAGTCATTTTCCCAGAACTCGTCCGTTGCTGGGAGCCCGACACTTGGCCACAGGAGCTTCCTCATTCCACCTCGCTCCCTTCCGGCCGCGCTTCGCAACGGAGGGCACACGACGGGCTGCTGCCGCCAATGCGCGCTTCGGCTGATGGGCTCTTCCTGCGAAGGAAACCTGCCGCCCAGGAAAAACCTTTATTTCCGAGAAAGTTCCCACCCACGGAACGCAGAACACTGCTTCCTATTAATTCACCGTTAGGCTCATCTATGTTATTGAAGGATGTAGTTCCTTTTCCGATTAAGACTGCTTATAATGCCCCCTTCAGTATATTTTATAAAAACTGGGGCAAAGTGATTTGGATGTAATCGATATATCACTACTTCCTTGTCGCGCGGAACGTGGAGAGCGAATGAGGGAAGTGGGCGATTTGAAAGGGGCGCTTCCGCTGCTCTTTTTAATGTAAACAACCGGAGACTTTCACAAAATGTCCCTAGGGCGAATGGATGTTTGGAAATGAGCTGGTGCCGCAAAACGTGTTTGTAAACAGTCTTGGGCTTCATGCAGTGAACGAGGATAGTTAATATTTTTTCACAGTTTGTGAACAGTATCATAGAGTTTATTGTTACAGTGAAGTGTAGAAACATTGACACATTGTATTTTGGAATCTTGTGTGAAAATAACTATGAAACACTTAAAGTTAAAATTGCAAATGAAACAAAGGAAGCATTTATTATTCTTTTAAGATAAATTAATTTTCTCAATTATCCCAAATATAGCAATTTTAAAGAACAGATTATTATCCAATTTATTAATTTCAAAAAAAAAAAAATTAAAAATATAATAATTTCGAACATGAAGGTCTGGTGCGGTCTTGAGGACCCCAGGCTCGTATGTAGCTGGTGGTGGTTCTTTATATTCCTCGTCAAGATCCCAAGCAGATCATAGTGTCTGCGTTTTTTCTAAAATAACAATGTAATAACATTTTATCGTTCATAATGCCTAAGTAGACCCCACCAGACAATGAGTGTCAGAAAAAAGTTCAATATTAAAGTTGTTTCATTTCTGTGTCGTATTTATGTGTTTTCTTTAGATTTGTTTTGCGTTGAAATGCACTACTCTCTTATCGACCATTCATGACCAAAAAGTTGATCCGCAAAACAAAAGGCCGCAAAATGATCATTCATTACAACACCAAAGCGGACTCCGTGGCTCGGCGAACTCGGTGGCCGTGGCGGTGGCAGTAGCTGTCGTTGGCCAATGGTGATATTTTATGCAGTTCTTAATATAGCACGTGTAATCACTAACCTTCTCAAGTGCTCCAATACAAATTCCTAAACAAATCTGGTAGAAAGACGTCCATGGAACTTGGGCATTCCCTTGTACAACCACACATTTCGCGACGTGATGTCCGTCTTTTGCCACGTGAAATACGAGAAATTATATTGAAATTTGGAGGCAAACCACTTAATTCCTTCATGTACCTTCTCAAGCACGAAGAGCTAGATGTGAGGTGTGTCCGAGAACAGAAGGTAGGAATACAAAAATTGTATACATCAACTGCGCCAAACATATTCGCTCAAGTCATGCAAAATGTATTCGGGAGAATTATATTTAAATGTAATAAATATTACCCATTACAATGTAAATTATTATCTGCGTGATATTTTGTAAATAAAATTTCACGTTCTTAATGAAATTTCATTTTATAAAACGGGGTCTACCCGGAACCCACTAGACAAAGAGACTGTCTTTTTCACCAGACCAGTTTAGGGCTAAGGAATGTATAAATCTCCTTTTCGAAGTATATGGTTTCTCCTGATTTTATTGAATTGGTCCTAAAATATACTGAATATAATTTCTCGTATTTCACGTAACAAAGGACGGACATCACGTTGTGAAATGTGTGCTTGTACAAGTAAATGCCCAAGTTCCATGAGCGTCATTCTACTCGGTTCTTCTAATATAAAACGATATTGAAAATATTTGCAGTTTCTCACACAAACTGTGTCCATCATTAATCACAATTTCTAATGATACTATCGCATTACTTCAAATACTGAGTTGGTTACATTACATCCTTTAGGAAATAATATATCTTGGCTGTTAAACGTGTAGTAAAATATGAAAGATACATTTCATTTTAATTACTCCAGTAATTAAATAATTTGTTCTGCATGCATTTAGATGGTAATTACGTCAGAGTGGCTGTGGAAGGGGCGCAGTTCCACGAAGCAAAGGGTGCACGGCAGGGTGACGACAGCTTCATCCAGACTTATGATGTCACCGGAAGCGACAATTTGAGCACATACCGGAAATTTTGGTTCTTGGAATCTCCGCCTCCATTTTCTTGAATTATGTCATTAGACTTTGAGACCGCCGTTGTCCGTTCTGAGTCGCACATAAATAATAATTAGTGATGGAAAGATAGAGAACGATAAGCCGTTCTTTCCCGGGAAGAAAAAAATAAGAATTTAGAGTAAAGTGGTTCAGTCTATTCCGAAATTCATTTTATTCTGCTTGTGAGATTCCCACAAATAGAAGCTGTTCACTTGTTATGTGTCTGTATTGTTGTTATATATGTGTATTCCAAAGTTGTATTACGTTGTTTATATATTAATACTTCAATAAGATTATTAAACAATTTGCCATCGTCTAGTATGAAATGGATAAGAAAAAAAACTTAACTTTTTTTTTTTAAGGAATGCAAAATAATGAAAAGATGTTCGCCTTTCAAATCGACGCGACGTCTTGATTTAGACTTAAAGGCTGCCATGCGCACAGACAGTCATTATTTACTTTCATGCCTGGCCGTTCACTGTGTCATATTCATTTTACAATTAATATTTTGTTATTATTCCTTCTCATTGGCATATTTATACATTTTGTATTTATACGAAATAACATTTGCGATGTTTGCTACATAAACGGAGGATCAATTGCGACAAATGTAGGTTCATTCAATGTATTCCTTTGATGGTATTCAGTGTATATTTTTCTCATAACTTTACTCACCTGCATGAGAACTTCCCGTTCTCACGCATTTTTCACCACCAGACTCATTAACGTCACGGAAATCTGACTGAGGAGCATGCCATTGTGTTTGTTTGGTCGGCTAACAGATGTCGCTGCGGCCGAAAAAGACGCGCCCTCTAGCGAGGGAAAAGGAGCATGTTTTAGGGCAACAGCGTGTTTTCGCAAGATGGTGGCGAACCACACAGTTACTTCGAATCATAACTCGTTTTGCATATTTTTAAACTCTTGAAAATTTGAGAAAATATCTGATAACGAGTATTTGAAAGAATATATCAATTAAGCATTCCTTCTATAAGCTTTTTCTATGGTTAGCCGTTTCAAATATTTTTTGATCGTCGAATCGTTGGTGTCACGGGATGAGGTGAGCCATTATAAACAGAACGTTGTATTGATGAAATTCTGAGCTTTCTAATATTGATTACTTTTAATTTATGTGATTGGTTGAAGTTTAATACGTTCCCTAGAGATCAATATTAATGTCAATATATTGCATAATATAGTATAATAATATTATTTGGGCCTACTCGAAGCACTATTTTATGCACAATAAATTAGTTCACCGCTGACACTTCTTCACTCAACGTATGGAATATTAAGAAAACATCATGTTCTGTGACCAATGCGTTATTTATGGTTCTAAAAAAGAACAAAGAGAAACGCAAATGGATGAAGGAATAGTTCAAGAAAAGAAATGAACGCATTCGTGAACATTTATTGACAGAACTAAGAATTAATGAACCAAGTGATGTTCAAAGCTTTCTGCGTATGACAATAAATTATTTAAAGGCCTGTTGAGACTGGTTATACCTGAAACCTTTTCTGTTTGCACTCACAGCCATTTTAGGGGATGTCCACTTTAGTGTTAAGTTATAACTGAATCAGTATTGTGCAGTATTAGCCACAGACAATACAATATTTTCTAGATTGCACAATAAACATCAAACTAATTTTGATTGACTCAATATATTGCGCTATCTCTCAATGCAATCTACTGTCGGACAATATTATTGTACAATATCTATTATTTTGCAATACATTGATGTAAATATTAACCGTCTAGGGGGAGCTTAAAAGCAACAACTATGGTCACAGACGTCCAACTACTCTCTTACTCTCAAGTAAACTGCATAGTGTAGTGAATGCACAGCTTGAGAGTTCTCTTCTAAATTTTGTTCTCAGCGGTACAAAATTCCAGAATTCACGAGAAGAAAGCCGCTTGTGAAGAATTTACGGTTCGCTGGGCAGTATAATTGCGGGCAAGGACGAAGTGTGCTATTAAATATAGATTAGCGCAAGAAATGAGAAGAAAAGGTGGAATTTCTCTGAGAAATCTCGACCTCGGAATTTTGGGGGTCCCATTTCCCCTGAGGGGGCACGGCTACTGCAGTTATTTTGTGGTGCACATAAGAGACATTTTGTCAGGAGTCGTAGTGACATGCATGTTGACGTTACCAATTTCCTTCGCATTCTCACTTTTATCTGGAATTTCTGCAGATGATTAAAACATACCAAAAGATATAATCAGTATTATATAACTAAGATTCTAGCCACCGTAACTCCATATCGACTATTTGGGTTGCAAGAGATGTAGTACAATGATGTTTTAGAATTTTTGTGGTAACAATTACTGATGCATGGTTATTTCACAGTTTTTGGATGTACTGCCGAAGAATAATTTATAACGAAATAAAATGTTCTACATTGATACGAGTTTTTTCTTTTAATTGAATTAAGACAATAATATGTGAGTATAACATACATTTCTTTTACAATCAATTCAAATGCAATTAAACCTGTCTGCTGTTCGTATTTTTCAATTGTTTCCATTCCTAGCTATGTTGCCGAAAACCTAAAATGGGAACTTGCTCTTAGAGAGTAGTCGATAATACCCTGTTCCTTAACTGATATATTTTCGGCGAATGCGGGGCCGAGGGGGCAAGTGCTGAAGAACGGACAGCGGCAGCGCGTCCGCCCTCGCAACATTCGCCCCCGCACTGCAACGTCAGATGGCTTCGCGTCAGCCGGCGCGTAATTATTACGTATTCCCGCGAGTTTTACTCACTGACTTGCGGCCGCTGTCCCCGGGAGAGGGGGTTGCGGTCTCAACGCTCCGGACCTTTCTGCCCCCCCCCCCACCATCACCACCATATCGCGCCCCGCCACACGACGCTTCCCAACTCCCCGCATCTCCCAGGCAAACATTCCGCCCGCCTCAGCTGCTTTGAGCAGAGGCCCACTTCGCGCCGGTTAGCAAAGCCATAGCTAGCACGGCAGAGACCGGCACACTTCCACCGACGCCTTTCGGTGCTTTCTAGTGCGCAAGCCGCAAAAAAAACAAATGCCACCACGTTCATGGTCGCTGTGTTGCTCTTAGATCCGTCACTTGGCGCTACTCTCCCTCCCCATCCTGTCCCGTGGCGCCTCCTGCGGTCCGACTCTCTTTGTTTTCTCTGACCTGGCTCGTCCCTGATCAACCCGTATTCTTACTCAGGTGTCAAGAGTCCTGGACAACCTTTACTCGTCACAAGTACTCTGCCCTTATCTTCCTATTTTCCACCCTCCTCGCCTCAACAGTACCTTCTTTGCTCCTGCACTTACTGTCCCTGCTCTCGTCCTTATGCCGTGCACTCCTATACGTTTGGTCTCTCTGTCTCTTTCTTTCTTTCTTTCTTTCTCTCTCTCTCTCTCTCTCTCTCTCTCTCTCTCTCTCTCTCTCTCTCTCTCTCTCTCTCTCTCCCCATCTCTCTCTCCTTTACTTACATCAAGCTACTCACATCCCTACGCCTGGCATCCTTCGCAGTATCCGCCACTGTTATTGATTTATCTTCTCATGCTTGTCACGCCCTTCCAACCCGCATGTCATAATTCTTCCACCAGCACAGATCCTCCCATTGCTCTTACTGCTCTCCTCGTTCCGAGCTTCAATTTCAGTAGCTTAAGTCCACCAACTTTCTCATTTCTTAGTTTCATTTACATATTTTTATCTATTTAATATTTGTTACACTTTCTACTCAACAAAATACATTCTAGAACGAAGTGGATGTACAGTCGTGCGAACAATGAATGGATTATTTTGGTCGAGAATTGAGAAAATTTAACTTGAAGAGAAACCTAAGTTACTTAGAGATAATTTCGTGTGTCTTCCTTGACTCTCTAGCGTAAAAGAAAACAGAAAAGTTCTAAGAAAATATTTATTCAAATTATGGGACTCACTATGTACGTTTCTACGAATTTTAAGAAAATAACTCACAGATAACTCAGACCATAATATACGGCAAAACGTGTGTACATCTTCATTAAATTATTTAAAATGCATTACACGTGTATAATTATTGTAATATAAATTAATGAAAGCCAATAATTAACATAACATACTTCTGCTTTACAAGAACAATAATTCATTATCAAATTCAGAAAATGATTTTCACAAAAATTATGATTTCATATGAAACCCTTTATTATTTATGAAATCTTTGTGAAATATCTGTTCACATACTTTATGTACTTGAGTAAGTTAATACTATCTACAATGGTGAACCATATTGTATTTATTCCCCTCAATTGTCTGAGGTTTGATTGAAAATATCTTTTCAACCTTAATGAAACTTCAAAGGTTTCATAAGGTTTCATCCTTATCAAATGTCACTGCCCGTAGCAGAACGCCGAATTCTTCTCGTTGATAAATGACTTTCAGTGCTTTTGAGGTGTGCTTGTTATGTCACAAAGAAGAATAAACATGTTTGCCACGGGTCTAATAATTTGAGCAGCTCTGTACGTGTAATCTCTTGGAACTGGTCGTTTGCCGAGTGGCGCGTCTCCCATCCGCGCAGAGGTAGCTCGCCGGCCGCCCCCGCCCCCACCCCCTCCCGCCATCGCGGCCGCCGCCTCCGCGCTCCGTCTCAATCTCGCTCCATCGCCGCCTCGCGCGGGATCGATTGGCGCGAGTCGCTGCATTGACGCGTTCGTTTGTCGATTATGATCATTATTAGCGGTAAGTAGCACCCGCGATAGAGTCGGCTGACTTACGAGCTGGACAGGTTGATCAGAAACGATGTGCCAACGCACACAAGACGCACCACTTGGGTTGATTTTTTGCCTCGTAATGCTACGTATTTGAGTCCTGTCTATTTGTTCTCCCCTCTAATTTAACTACTGCATCATGTCTTTAAAGGTAATCACATATCATTGAATACATTAATGGAGTTGAAAATATATAAACTAATGATATCAAACTTCCCATATATTGGAGTATTATATCTTTCTATTAGCAATAAAATAAAATATAGATACAAGTTTTACCCAGCATGTAAAATTATAAAAGTTAGGTTCATATGGTATTTTATAACATTTTCAGAAATAACTATATTATTGTATCATTTTTCTGATTTTTGCTATTTATTTATTTCATATTTATTTATCTATTAGTTTTTCTATTTATTTATACAAACATACAAGTTTCCTTATGTTACTGACCTTCACTTCTCTGAAGTGAAAGAACACAAGAGAGTCGGCTGCCATTCGTCTATTGGAGAATTGCAAGAACACATTTTAGATTACTTATACCTCGCATACCTTCACATAGTTTAATTTGTAAGGCGTTAAAAAAGCAGGCTTCTTTACTACAACTCTGAAGAACTTGCTCGCCTTCATTGCGAAAAACCATTACCACACACTACTAACTTCAGTAACTTACCACACACTACAAATCTCGTCCAATGTCTCTCTTCGTGTTACACAATTTACATCCTTGTCCGCACCCTGTGCAGGAACAATTCTGCCTCAACTTGTGTTTGGTTAAATAACGATTATCTGAAACATATGTAAGAAGTTGTATGAATCAGCGTCCAATAGGCTTGAGTTATTAATGAAGGCCACATGGCACCGTATTAAGTATTAATATTATTACACACGATGAATTAGTAATTAATATGTATTTTAGTTTATCACGTGTTTTATATAAAATGGCTCTGTGTGCCCAAGGGTGTACGTCTAGATCAATTTTTAAATAACAATCGTTGCCTTGTAATTGTGAATGCCGAGCACGAAGAAGTAAATGCGCCACTGTCCATCCTCGCGCTTCTTGTGTTATGGCGGCGCGGCGCGGCGGCAGGCGGGGCACGGAGGCCGCAGGCGCGCGCAGCAATGGCGAGGGGCCTTGGGCGGGGCGGTTGCGGCGGCGCGAGGCGGCTCGCGCCGGGCAGGACCGGGACGGGACGGACGGAGCGCGGACGGACAGACGGACGGACGACGGGACGGGACGGGACGGGCGGCAGGGGGCGGCGGGGCGGGCGGGGCGGGCGGCCGCGGGCGGCGGGCGGGGCGGGCGCGCCGGGCCGGGCGGGGCGGGCGGGGCGACGGAGAGACGGACGGGACCGGACGGACGGGACGGGACGGGACGACGGCGGACGGGACGGACGGACGGACGGACGGAACCAGACGGGACGACGGGACGGGGCGGGGCGGCGGCGGGCGCGGGCCGCCGGCCGGCCGGGGCGGGCGGGCGCCGGCGCCGGGCGGGCGGGGCGGTACCGGGACGGGACGGACGGGACGGGACGGACGGGACCGGGACGAGGCGGGACGGGACGGGACGGACGGACGGGACGGGCGGGCGGGCGGCGGGCCGGACGGGGCGGGCGGGCAGGACGGGGCGGGACGGACGGGCACGCGAGACGCGACGGACGCGACGGACGCGACGGACGCGCACGGGACGCGACGGGACGCGACGGGACGCGACGGGACGCGACGATCGCGACTGGAGCGCGAACGGCGCGCGGGACGCGCGGACGGCGACGGGACCGCGACGGGATGGGACCGACGGGACGCGACGGGACGCCGACGGCGACGGCGCGACGGGACCGACGGACGCGACCGGGACGCGACGGGACGCGACGGGACGCGACGGGACGACGAGGACGGGAAACCCGGGGGGGACGGGCCGGGACGCGGGCCGGGCGAGGCGGAGCGGGCGTGCGGTGGGCGGGACGGGAACGGGGCGCGCGGGGGCTGGAGCGACGGGCGGGCGGGGCGGGCGGGCGAGGCGGGCGGGGCGGGACGGGCGGGTGGGGCGGGGTGGGCTGCGGGGAGCGGGCGGGCGGGCGGGACGCGGGCGGGCGGGGCGGCGGCCGGGGCGGGCGGCCGGGCCGGTGGCGACGGGCGGGCGGAGCGGGCCGGACGGGAAGGACGGGGGCGGGGCACGGGGCGGCGCGCGTCGCGGCTGCGGGGCTTGCGCCGGCGTGGCCGTGGGCGGGACGGGGTGTTGCGCGGGGCCGGGCGTGGGCTGCGCGGGCGCGGGGCGTGGCGTGGGGCCGGCTGGCGCATGTAGTGGCGCGCGGGTAAGCGGGGCGGGCCGCGGCCAGGCGCAGCACTCGTCGAGAGCAAAAGGAGACGTAAGGAGGCCATGCACGCCGGGATTGAAACCGAGAGTGGAGCGTGCGAATTAGGCACAGGGGGCCTCGCAATTCGCGCCGCGCCGCGCCGCGCAGCAGCCACTGGGTCCAAACGTTTTCTTTCCAGAACTCGCGCGTGGAAAGAGATACTCGCCTTCTCTGTTTTATGATTAGAAAGTATTACTTTGCGTCTCGGCAAAATAAACTTACCGTACATATACCGCAAAGAACACATGGCCATTTGAAACACCTGGGTACTGCAAAGCAAACAAAAGTCAGGCTACATGAATCAACATGGATCGCATATTGAGAATTATCCGATGAGTATTATCTTGTAAGTTTCTACTATTTCGTTCTAAAAACTAATGTATCCATTTCCATGAAATTGTTTTTTTTGCGTAATCATTTGAATGTATTGGACTCGGCTCCTTTCGTCAACTCGTTCGTCAACACTTCATTGTATGCCAAAGGCTGCATTTCCACGCTAGTTGCGTAATTAACTTATTAAGTTCCGATGTCCATCTTCTTTCCTAGAACAAGTTAGGTTTTTCTTTTTTCTCATTTATCTCCAAATTACCGAAATGTATGGGTGCAGATTTCAAACTGCATATCTGAATCCGACTCGATCCGACCGATTGAAGACACATGAGCAATGCAATTATGTGTAATAATGCAAAACACTCGTAGAAATTGAGCAAATGCTGATATGACTTCTTCTTTTGATTCAGAGCGTAAACGTAGCTTTACTATTCGCACGTGTTGTTGAGCTCTCTTTTGTTGCGAGAAGAAAGTCAGGGGGGGTTATTTTTTAGGAAAACTAGAAACCCAGATCTGTTGTTCGTTTGCCAATGCAAATGCGTTTCCTATTACTCGTGAACGGAAATTTCTAGTTGTCAAATGTTGCTAAAGCTTTCTTGGCCATTCAAATACGCATAGTAAAAGGGTGGAGTTTTCATTCTGAAGCTCGAGAAACCGTGCGCAAATAATACTTTTCCCTGCCTCACATACATTTTTTTACTTCTTTTTACGATAAAAAACAAATTCTAGAAACAAACTATACAAACATAATGTATTTACTCTATTTCACATTTACATATGTATGGGTTTGACTAGTGATGTACTGACATCCTGTAATGCAATTATGTTGCATTACAGGATGTCAGATGCAATTTGTTTGTTTCACATGTGCAATGACAATCTTTTCGTAACCTCTTTTAAAACCCATAAATTGAAAAAAATCATACTTATGTTTGAGATTGATGGCGTGGCATTAAACGTAACATTGTTTTAAAATAATATTAAAAATAGTTCTAGAAGTTAGACTTTAATTTAGAGACCTGCGTATTCATATCCCAGCTTGCAGTACATTAAGCCTAATGATAAATTCGCGTGTCGTTTTAAATTCATTTATTCATTCAATCAAAAATGTTAGGTACTGTATTAACGTTTTTATGGGTTTGTGAATGGTTATAAAATATATAGGTTGGTTTATTCTCGTAAAGGGTTGAAGCGTCCTGGACTTAAGAATATCGATTCTTTGCAAAATCAAATTTGTTTTCACAAGTTTTGTAAAAACGCCTAGCTCAGTTTTTCATCACACAATTTACTCTATTCTAGGTGAAATATAATTTTTTTTCGATCGTTTCGAAGTATTCACAAGATGAAATAAATGAGTAGAAGGGTAGAATTGGGGGAAAAATACTTGAATTGCAATTGATGTGTGCCTTTTATGTGAACTGATATGTTAGCCTCATGATTAAGAAATTCGTGACTCATTTGATAAACTCAGATTTTTTGTTAAAAAACAGCAATTGTAACTGCGTAATACGTGCAAACCTTTTTTAAATTTCTAGCCACCAAACACTCAGTGGTTTCTCTAGGCAGTAGTCATTACCATCTCCCAGAGCCAGCATTACAGTTGCCTTTGCCACCCGGACCGGAACCCGCGACCGTGAGGTCTTAGGGTCACAGTTTCGTTAATGGCGGATTTTGGCCTGGAGGAGAATCTTAGAGGCTGGCTTCTCTGGTCGGAATTTTTCCGTTATTTTCCGATCAATTTCAGCTGAATGCGGGAGCATCAGTTGGAGTGCTGACCTCGCGCGATGTTGTCCCCTTTCTAATTTTCCTATCCTCTCTCCTTACACATACACACACGAACGCTGCACTGCCACACGTGTCGGTAGAGCTTGTCCCGGCTGGGGCGTTGCCCCGTTTACGGAGATACCTAGAGAGAGAATTTCTCGCTCGCCGACATGTACGTCGGCGCCTGGATTCACCACTGAACTCGGGTGGAACGTCTCACTTCCCGGGATGATGCATGCACACTCTTCTAACAGGACACGCGACATGGCGGACAATCGGACGCGCGGAAGCGTCCGAGCAGAGGCAGCCAGCGGGCGGCGCGGAGGCCGCGCGGGAGCGCCGGGACTTGCGGAGCACTTGGTGGCGAAGTGCGCGAGAACAATGGGCACTTGGCGCCGCGCAGATCCCGCCGGCCGCTGGATCGCGCGCCGCGCCGGCCGCCGTCGCCCGCGCGCCGGCCTCTGCCGCGGCGCCGCAACGCGGGAAGGCGGCGGGCGCGTTCAACATGCTCTCCTTGGTTTTATATTTGAAAAAAAAAAAAACCCACGGGGGGATTGTATTAAGTAATGAGTGGCAGGAGGTGGCGCGGTGAATTAAAGATACACTTGGTTTTAAGTTTCTCAGTTGGAGAAAAAACATTCCTGAATTTTTATTACGAAGTCTAGACGAAGACGAGGCGTCATCATGATAGTTATTGTCTGTAATTCATCAACAAATTTCTAACCAATCCATTTATGAACCATATTGTGCTTCCGTGGCATTGCTCCAAGAGCATTGAAAATATTCTTTTCAGAGTAAGAAGGCATCGTATTACAAAAAGATGACTGTGTCATGTCTTTCATGAAATAAATACGGGAGAACAACAGCTACACAGAAACGCAGAAACAATAAATATGTAAAGAAATAAAAAAGAAATGAAACCAAATGTTTTAAATATTTGACAATGAATTTGATAACACTTCTAGACGTTTTCCTCACCAAATACCTTGGCTTTGGCGAAAAATACACCAGCGGACATATGCATATTTTTATTATTAATGCAATGATAAGAATTTTCAAACACATTGGTATTACACTTTATGTGTACAAAACACACTCTAATGCTCTTATACTTTGCAAATGGCCGTTTATGCCCTCAAATGATGTTTTTTCCTCGGAGAAAACGAGCTACAAAAAGTCTACAGAAATAGTGAACTGCTCATGGCCCACATGCAAGGCTCTTCCCAGCGAATGCGATGGTTGTGGTGAAGCAGGCGCAAAAAATGGATTTGGTTAGCAATTCTTTGATGCTTTTTTTAAAATTCATTCGGATATGAGTGATGAAAGTGTCGATGAAGACGTTCGATATTCTTGGTCGGTATATGAGTAAGGATAATTACTTTAATATTTCCTTAGCCAAAGTCGTAATTAAATTATTCACGATAAAGAAAGTTGGTATTAAATGATAAAAAGTGGTTTTGTTCCCTGTGTCAAACTATGGCAAATACGCTTTGCAATAATATAGGTATTAGCGATAGGAGCCAAAATCGGAGCATTAACTCATTTTGAATAACCACATACTTCATTTCTATGCCTCGAAGACCATATCAAAGATCAAGTATTTATTAATAATATATCGACAGAGATGCCGAAGATCGCACTGTCACGTGAAAAATTACATTTTTTCTATTTCTCTTTCCATTAGTTCGGAGACATGCTATTGTACAATACGTATCCTGTAGTACGCGAGATTAATAAATATCAACACTACTGTGGAAGGAGAGCAATTTGACCATCTATTAAGGTACGCCCTTCCCGTGAAAATTGCAACAAAAAAACGAGAGATTTTCGTCATAATACAGACAATAAAAAATGAAAACTTTTTTTTGAGCGAGAAAAGAGCCTAAAAATACGCCGCAAGAAACATTTTTTGGTCAAAAATGCCAATTTAATTTCGTCCATCCACAGCCGAAGAGATAGTATCACGTCCCGACTGGAATATGAAGAGTCGCGGTGTCCATCTCACTGAGGAATCTCCGTCCCTAACGATTGCGTTAAGGCCAATTGAATGACTAAGTCGCTAGTTACCTGTCCGACGTCTTTGGCATTAATCTCTAGTTTGAAATGCAACACCCCATTGGGGTACACAGGTTTCGTTGGGAAAATCCTTAAGAATTTCCTCTCCTCTGAAGATGTCTCTGACTGGATCATTTACGAGTTCTGGGCAGCCTGTACTCTGCGAGACGCATGAAGTCATAAACAGTACCTCAACATTAGAACTAGATACACAACTGCAATGCTTTGGAGGGCTAAAAACGTGACGACCCTCTTTTGTTAGGTTGGCTGCGGTGAACGACTAACTACAGACTTTCTTATGGGGTAAAGCGTATCAACGAAAATGCCGAAGTATTGCATAAAATGCAGCAGTATCCGGTTATACCGAACGCCAACAAAATGAAGATGGGATTCAGTTCCACATGCATGTAAATATTGTGCTGTAAACTTGATAAGAATGCAGTACTACATAATTATTATTTGGTAGCCGTTACTTTAATGATTTTTTTGTTTCCTTTTTCATAACGATAATTTGCCATGCGTTGAACTAAAGAAACTATTAAAACACGCAAACCAACAATATTCCCCTCCGGGAATGTTAAAAAAAGTCTCCAGGAAATGAAAGACTGGATTTCGTTAAAGTATTGTAGGTAATTTACAATTTTAAAGCATTAAATACTGGTTCCATTCCAACTTTTATGAAGTTTTAGTGAGCATAAAAGAGAATAAATGTTTTAAATGTTCATAAGGCTCTAACTGCTTCTATTTGGTTCCGAGAAGACTAGGACAGAATAGACGTTCACCGTCGTGGACAGTCTCTCAGTACAGTGTGTTGTCTCGAGTCTTCACTAGAGCTCTCTGGTCATGAAGACTCGGCGACCGGGTCACGCATCAGCAGGGCCCGACGCACGGTCCGGAAAGCAGGGAGTGGGGGCGGGGCGGAGGGCGGCGACGGGGGGCGGGGGGGGCGCGGACGGGGCGGGGGCGGAGGGGCGCGGCTGCGTTCCAACCGCGGGCGATTGGGTGGAGGGCGATGGCGCCGGGCGTATAAGGGGTGCATGGCAGAACGGGTCGACGGCAGCCTGCTCCTCGCCCACGCACGCTGCCTGCACTCCGCGCGCCCGTTTCTTACTGCTTCACTTCTACAATCGATTCGGTCTCTTCGGTTTAACGCGATTCCTTGTCAATACTCGTATGAGCGGGTTTTCATACGATTCTAAATGTATCAAACTTCTCCGTCTGCATTCACATACATATCAATTGTTTTAAAATTTCATTCTAAAAGCACTATTTTAACACTCCTCTTAAAATTTCTTTTACCACACTTTTCCTTTCACCTCTCTTATTACCAAGAACACTTTACCTTTCGGAGAAGTGGCGCCCATAAACAGCGAAAAGGCTCCCGAGAGTATTGTGACTTTGCCCTGACAACACCGATAATTATATACCAAAGAATCGTAGAATAGAAATGGAATTTTTAATCTTCGAATCTCCTCTTTCGATTACCAGTGAAACTAGACTTGTGTATACGAAGATCATAAGTAAAGACCACGTTAGTCGTTACAATAAGGCAAACACAATTAAGATTTTTTATGGCATATAACATTTGGGTTACGAGTGTTTTTGCTAGCTGAATTGATCTGGTCGTCGGGTACTTGTAATATCCTACAATTTACGCAAAATAATATTTGTGATCGGGAAATTTCAGCAAACCCATGAAGCGGACTCTCGAACTGAAAGTTCGGCTTCTTAGCTACTTTAAGAACATTAAGTACATCCTGTCAAACTACTGAAAACCGCAAAACATCCCTAATATATAAAGTTTCAACACACATATTCATAGTATATACAGTTTTTCATCAGCTTGAAACAGAGGGGCAATTTATTTATTGATTTTGATTTTGGTTCAATTATCTCGTAAGAGAAAATTCTGGTTCTGCATCTGTTTTTTTAAGTGTATGTACAATCTATAAATAGAATTTTTAAAAAGAAAAATAACGCAGTGTTTTAACACTTTTGTATATACTACCTATCCAACAGCTGTTATAACGCGACTTAGCGGCCTGATTCTCAAAGCTGACACATACTTTGGTATAATTTCTCGCCAGAAATACATTATTCTCATTACCTGATTTTTATTTACAGCGAAGTTTCTATTCCGATTTGCTTTCCTTGGTTTTAGAAATAGGATGTATTCCATTTATTTTCTTCTTTACTACTTCTATTTACTTCTTCAGTTTATTGTGTGATAAACAGTTAATTTTCGGGAATGAGCTCCTTCATCTGCAAACAGAAAAAATAGTTATAAAACGTTGGATCAAAGTTGGATGCAAAAATACAAATTTGACCATTTTTTAAATTTTAAAACTGATAAAGAATGAGTGCATTTGAGTTGTACGGCCAATGCGAATAACATAAATCAGTTTGGAACACTTCTCAGGAGAAGCGAAAGTAACCAATTTATTATTTACTCGTTTCCTTTTGCCGAACAATGTCGGAGTTTCAGGAAAGCGCGCCAGCGAAATGCCTGGGTTTCAGAGTAAATGGGTGAATGTACGGGGTGAAGATAGGACAGGAAATGAGAAGGAAAGATCTCGCGAGGTCCGTGGCCCGTTTGTTATGGAACTGCTCCGACATTCGGCAGGTGTTGATCAGAGATACCACGGAATACGACCGATCAGAGCTGCAGGTCCCTCGAATTCTCCTCCAAACACCGGCTGAATTCAACCCTGCTGATCAACTGGTATTGAAAAACCTGCCATTATCGAGACTCGAACCTTGGACCTTCCGGTCAAAGGCACTGCAGTGATACCAGTCGATGCACAGAGCAACATTTACCTCTTTGATTTCTGAAGCTGGCGGTCAGAGAGAGAGAGTTTGCTGATGGGCATTTTAAGACCCTAAAAGTAGCCATACACGAGAGAGCGCGGCTTGCCCCAATTATAAATTGTCGCCGCCGTATTTCCTTCGCCTGTTCCAGTGAGAGAACTACAGCACTATATTATTGTTTGTAATGTTTGCTTTTTTTGATAAAGCATGGAGAAAATTAAACCAGCGTCATTCTCATAAGCATTCTTCGCACTCTCCGAGAAAAAAAATAACGAAAACATTTGGATACATTTTTAAGACAAACTTGTTTTTAAAACTGCCTTTATTTCACCCAAAAATTCATTAACAGTACTCATTAAGAAAAAATCTCTATACTCAATATTATAGTTGAAGGAAGACATAGAAAACAATTTAAACTTTTATAATTTTTGAAAATTTAGAGAGTTCAACGAATATCGGACCTGTGACATTTTTATAAGCTAACTTTGCTCTATGGTAAAAAAGAAAACATTTGGAGCCATTTTGTTAGAAAATATAGAATTTTTTCTGTCAAAAACTCGCCTCCCTTTGCCGCAGCATTAGAATACTACGTAAATTGAAGTGTGAGGGAAATTAACGATACAACAGTGGTAGATTCACAATTGGAGCGAGAGAGGCTTCAGAGCCGGGCTCACTCGTGTATGACAGCACACCGACACACCTATTTCAGTTGAAAAAAATCTCATTTCGGGTGTTGTCTGTAATGACTGCTGCACCAATAAGAGAATTCGGTATTACCGTTTCATGGCAAAAAAGTTGCCGTCCAAAATAATTTAATTCTGCCCCTGTACACACTTTATACACAATTTGCAAGTAACATTGCACAGTGTATGTCATTCAAAACTAATGTATTTCTATGATGTATTAAATTTATTTAAATCTGAATTTATAGTGCAAGGAATTGCTGTATTTTGTATTCGTTTCCAAATCTATTTAATTTTATTATCGTGTACATTCTTTTTGTTATTTAAAGTCGATCCACATCTAGGTCATTAGCGACCACTATAACATATGACGATGTAGTATCTGCGAAGACATGACATGATGATGATGATGATGATGATGATGATGATGATGATGATGATAGGACGATCACAAATACAACCATGTCCGTGGAGGGATTCGAATACGCGATCCTTCGGTCCGAGATCGCTACGTCACTACTGCTCAACGATCTCGGCCATCCGGACAGGTCGTAAAACGAATTTTGTAAATTGCATTTTGGACATTGCAGATTAAGCCTTCGGTGTCTCGTTGGTTAGCATGCTCGTTTTTCACGGCGGAACCCCGTGTTCGATTCCCGGCCGGGACAAAAATTAATTGTGCGCTTTCCTTGCGATGTCCCAGAATCTGTCGCTGGGTGGCGATGAGAATGATCACTTCGCAGCTTCAGAACGCCAGAATACAGCGTATGGATGGCTATCACAAGAAAAGAGTATACTTCTACTCATTTAACCTAACAAAAATTACAATATAGAAAGTCAGAGTACCATTATTTGCACTGAAAGTATTTCTATCAGAATTTTAATCATAAATATCATGTCTACAAGATATTAAATACATTTTGAATCTCACACACACCTTCATTCTACAAATGGATACAACTGTTTCATCAGCATTATACTACATGTCTATTGTCTTTGCAAAGTAACAATGTTTAAAAAAATAAGAAAGTTCGGGATTCCCCTTCAATGCGAGTAGGATGCTCATATATCATGCGCTATTTGTTAGTTTCTTAAACATCATTTTTTTTGCAAAGAATTGCAGTTTAACTTTCACTTGAATATAGAATAAACTTACAATAAATATAATTCACTTGAATAAAATAGAGAATAAATTTATTCAAAAATGGAAAAGTATCATGCTTGTATAAATTTCTCACATGAAAATACTCCATTTGAATAGGTGTATTATCTTGCATATAAACTTGTCGTAACTGCAGTATTGGCTGATAACTATTATTTCAACTGGCAAGTGTTTACTCACGCGAATGTAGATCGAACCTGGGAGTAGAATTTTGTTCCCGTCGTCCGCACGCAGCACGATTAAGAGGCGGCTTCGAAAGATCTCGAACCTTAATCAACCCGAAAAGAAATCAGTATTTTAAGCCTAGAAGATACCCTAATAATGAGTGGGCAAAGAGGATGTGTAATTATAATAACTCGAAATCCGACAAGCCATTTGTGCGTGTCGTTGAGATGAATTAACGATCCATGCAGTATCGATCTTTTTCTGAGCCCAAGCGGACGGTCAATTCAAACGTATGAAGCTATATTGAGATAAATTAGACGAAGCAGTTTGTGGTTCCGGACAGGTGAATTTAATTCGTTCGTATCTTTTTATGGCGCTCATTATAATTAGTTATTAATGAGTTATATCCTCGCTCTTTTCCAGCTACATTATGCTGCAAACGAGAATGGGGTGCTAGTGTTAGGTGAACGTGTAAGGGTTGTTTATTATGAGCAGCGAATAATATATCCAACATATCTCGCCATTGCATCACGTTCCGTTTTCCTCAATATTTTGTTGAGACATGTAATGCTTTAATTAAACGAAGGTGCTTTCTGAAATATTAAACAAGAGACTTTTACTAAATGAACTTAAGGCTCGGCCATTGCACGTAACGAGGGAGTGAAACATTGCTGCAGAGGGAAAGCTGCGTTTCGGGGAATTAGTCCTCACGAAGACATAATATACTACGGGCCTCGGTTTCTGATTACGCTAAATGAAATAACCCTGTTAACGAGCTGTTGGATATGGGGACTGCGGCGACGCAGCGAGCGAGGCGTGTCCACGCCGGCGCCCCGCGCTCCTCGTTTATTTTGTTTATACCATTACTCTTTCTCGGGAAATTTAGAGGAATGACGTAACTATGAACGTTTTGTTAGCCTGGTAGAGTTCAGAAAAAACGATTGTTTACCCAGAACTAAAAATAAACAATCGTTCAAAGTGATTTGTTTGCAACAATTTTTGTGATACGCTCACATTTGTAGTAGCAATAGTATATAGACTAGGACATTCGCAATGTTTTTAATTGAATATAAAGTATATGTGGCTACTTTATTATTATTATTATTATTATTATTATTATTATTATTATTATTATTGTTATTAATAATGTTGATCCAATTTCAATCTCAGATCAGATTATGAGGACATGCCGAAATATAGCCTCAAAATAGAAATGTTAATTTTTTATTTTACGAACAGAAAACAGTTCACAATACTTTATATTGTTGCATTTCGGTAATAAGTTTTCATTCGATGAGAAATAGTGATGAAAATCTATTTATATTAATTTTTTGTTTTGATAATGCAATGTTAAAATTATTCTATTTAAAAATCAGGTTCAAATCATAAATTGCTTGTAGTTTACAAATCCATCAGGTAATTAAAATAGAACTGTGTTGTATTCCTCTTTCGCTATTGATTATTACGAGGTTATATTTCAAAGTTTTGCACTGCGTATTACAATACAGTAAAATTTAGTAGGTTAAACACGATCCTTTTCTTGAAGTACCTTGTAGGTATAATTTTAATTGATTCTAATGCACGGGAGTACGTGAAACGAAAAACTATTGATCAATATTTCCTTCACAAATATTGATATTACTGTTATCTATTATTTATTTCCAAACATAAAACGTAATATTCAATTTCATTGATTATAAAAAATAAGTTTACTTGCACTGGTTCAGAAAAACTTTAAAAGAACCACAGGTGTTCAGCATACTTGTAAAAGAGTGAAGCCTCTGTGGGGTGTGGAGAAAACGGAAAATATAGTAAACAGTAAACACGTGCATCATAAACATTTTAAAATTATTATATTGCTTTTTTGTAGGGATACAATGATCTCATTCCCAAAATAATTTCTAGTTTCCCAATTTCTAATTAGATCCATCTTATAATGCTGATGACGACACCGAAGATGTCCCCGCCCCTTCTGCGTCCCCTTCCTGAATCCAAGAGCCTCTTCGCCAGGGTCGTCCGGGCAGGGGGCGTTCCATTAACGGCGCAATAGCCGTAAGTGTCGAGAAGCTGCGCGATTATTACTGGAAACGACCGAAGAATGTCCACCACTGTAATTTTTGAAATGGAATTGTGTTTTAATTAAACCTTTATAGGCGGAGCCGTAATAAGATAATCCGCCGGCCGCAGCGCTGGCGTCGCCCGCGCGCCGCCACGAGACGCGCGAAAGAGACACGGGCGCCGGTGGGCGCTTTCGTCGGCGACGGAGCAACAGATGGCGCCCCCCCCCCCTCCTATCGATCGGCTGGAATAGCTCTGAGCCAACGTTATCATTGGCTCGATAGCGACTCTGAAAGAGTTGGTCCTAGGGTTCGATTCCAGAAGGTAGCGAATTTTTGATACTGGCCCGAATTCAGCTGCTGTCTGGAGGAGAATTCTAGGGGCCGGCTGCGGTAGTTTTTTCCGACCAATACCAGGTGAATGCAGTAAGCTCTGCCCTAACAAGCGGGTCACGGACCGCGCGCGGTATTTCCTTCTTCCAAGTCCTGTCTCACCTCTTATGCTTACCATTACATGCGGTACACTACGACACATGTGACCCCGTGCTGGAGCTAAGAGCTTGTTCCAGCAGGGGAGGTACTTGGAGGGGAAATATCCCGCAAGGCGTCTAGCGGCGGAGGAACTCCTCCAACTCCCCACGTTTACTACACTAACAGGACCAATGACCATAGCAGTTGGCGCACCCCATCGCCCGCCGTGTCGCCCTTCCGCTCTGGTGCTCGGCATCCCACTCGCTCGCCGCACGCCCTTCCATTGCGCCGTGTGCCCGAGGTCCCGGCTGGGTGTGGAGGCGTCGGGAGCGGCGGCGGTGACAGCAGCGGCGGGGTGGGGCGGAGTGGGGCGGGGTCTGGCATGTTCGCGTCCGCCCCCCCCCCGGCGGCACAGCCGCGATTCGCCCGCCAAGTTCGATGTATTGTGCTGTGTCAAAGGCGTGACATGATGTAAATACCTCTCGTACAACCGAACGTTGAAGAGGGACGCACGGAATTCATCGTTCATTGGCCGTGTCATTGTCTGATGGTAGCAGTGCGTCATTTTTTGCATATATCAAATCTAATAAATCATTATTAAACTTTCAACAAAGCACGGCAATTTGAATTACAGGATTCTTGCAGTTAATACACTGCGCTAACAATATCTGTTTGTTCCTTCTTTCACAGAGGTAGAGTAAGGATTAGAAATGAATTACATTAAGCCAGAAAAAGAATCAGAAACTATTCAGAATGTAATGTTCTTGTGTGTTAGTGTAGTCATTTTGTCACCCCTTTTCAAGGGGACGGAGACATTCAGTAATTCCGTAACGAAGTTACCCAACTAAATCAACCCAATTGCTTGCCCGCCCTTAGACTGCAGTTGCGATCGTCATCGCGGGCACAATGGTTCCGTCCCATTCAAGGAGGCGTCGATCTGGCATCCGAGGGCCGATTGCTTCGGAGGAGCGAGGCGTGTATGCAAATACGCGCGCGGGAATGGCGTGGGTCAGCTCTTGAATCCGCGTGCCCTGGAAACACGAGAATCCACTTACAATCTCGCTTCCGATTACCGGGGATCTCACCTCTACAGACAGAAATGCTGTTTTATTCAAAATTCCTGATTCCCTAAGAAGTACGTCCTAGGAGAAATTTTGAAATGACAATTCAAACCTCTTGCTTCTTTTTCGTTACATTTCGAAGGTCGAAATTCATGGCATGCATGGGTAATTTCGTCGTATTCGTTTCGTAATTTCGTAATATTATTTCGTTAGTGGTTACTAAGTTAGTTTCCCGTTTTCTTGAGACATTTAAGCCACATTCCTAAATTTTGTATATTAAACACGTTGCAAACATTTTATCTCAACACACGATTGTGTATATCGGGCTTTAGAGAATATGTAATTAATATCATATGTAATTAAAATCTTCGTCTTCATTGGCGATAAATTTAAAAAAAAGTTACTTGCTTGTCACCAACATGTTACCCCTTTCCAACAGAACAGAACCCTTTGGTATTCCCATAATGAAGTTACCCAACAAAATCAACACAATTTCATACCCACCTCCTGTCTGCCTTTGTGATCGCCATCGCGGCCAGACGCGACGCGCTTTCCGGGGGCCATTGAAGGAGGCGTCGATCGAGTGACAACGGGCAGATGAGAGGCGCGGCGCAGCCGGGCGGGGCGGGGCGTGGCGGGGCGGGGTAATTACGCATCGCGTCCTCGGCCCCCGCCCCACGCCGCTCGCGCCATTTGATTGGGCTCGGGCTCTTCACACCGCCCGGAAGATAGCATTCGCCTGGAAACTAAAATTGAATTAGACTGATTGATAAGTGATTCTTCATTCTAACTGCTAAGGTCATTGGTCCCGTGAGGGAAGTGAATGTATTTTCTCGGGAGATGGCGGTCATCTTTGGTGAGATGGTGAGATCCGGAATCACCTACCATCGACTTGGGTTTTTTCCCCAACCAGGTATCTCCCACTAGCAAAGCATCGCCCTAGTCGTGACAAGCTCTAAGCTCCCGACTGGCCTCCCGACATGTGTGACAGTGTAGTGCATTTCAGCGTCAGTGTGTGTAAGTAAAGGGGAAGTAGAGCGTAAGGAAGAGAAAGCAAAGATCGTGGGCGGTCTGTGACCGTTTGTTAGGTATTCGCCTGGTCGGAGAAACCATGGAAAACTCCCAATCAGAGCAACTGCCCCCTAGAATTTTCCTCCAGACAGCATCTGAATTGCTCCAAGCTACCTAAGTAGTGTCGCAATTCCTACGACCGTCGGGACTCGAACCCTAGGGAATCTAAGCACCACAGTGACCCTGAGCTCCCTTTGCCGGTGAAAAAATAAATTAGAAATTGGCAAGAAGATATCTAAAATTTCTTAGGTGAAAGATACAGGAAAATGTGGAATCAAGGAAGGTGTATGAGATTATGTAGAAGATATAGTTTATAGACTACAGCACTGTCACAAATTGAAAACTACGTTTTGAGTTTAACATGTTGAATGTTTTCCCTGTGATTGAAATACATGTATCATATGCTAAATAACTTTTGGTATTCGGAGTAAGCATGACACAAAGGAAAAATGTTACAGCCATTGATTCACAACATTGATAACAGAAAACTAATGATATTAAAAACTATTATTATTAAAAAATTTAAATTAAAAAATGTACCCCCAAAATTCAAAAATTAAAATAAATTATGTTGTGCTTAACTATGGGAAAGATTTTCAAAGCTTAAAAAAATAATTTTCTTTAACTTCAGACCGAAATTTCGCGTTTTTCAAACTCGTTTCAGACTCGTTTTTTCAAACATTTGTACTCGTACGTCACAGTTTTTAAAGATCTTTTGGAGACATTACACAACATTCTTTAATATTCTACATTTGCAATGTTAAAACTTTAAATTTTCAAAAATTTGCCGAAAGTGGGACTAGCAGTTTTTATATCGTCCTTTAATACACACAAGGAGAAATTTTAAAGAAAAAATAGCAGCAATTTTTGATAAAACAATCGTTTAAATACTGACTACATTTCATGCAAAATTACCCGAAAACTAATTATTTTGGGAGAATTGTTTGAGGTTCACGATCTGGCTTTAAAGAATAGATTTCATTAAGGAAAAAATCTCCTTTCAATCTTTTTTTTGTTAACTTTATTTCCTTCAGAAATATTAAAAAACCTCATATAGTTTATATATTTCAGTAAGTGATTTGTGAATACAATGTGAAACAAAATATGCAATACATAAATCTGAGTACACTGGGAAATCAATTAAGACATGTTGGGTAGTTACAGGGATGTTACAAGATATACAGTATTGAAGATTCTTTCTTTACCAGATGTGAGTGGGTAAGACGGCTATTTCGTATACGTAACCTTGCGGGAGTAATTTCTTCTTTTCTTGTTGGAAGTGATGGAGCGTCATTATCAGAAATATTTCGGATTTGGTGGAGATGACAAGGAAAATTATACCATGCAGTGTTCTAATGGAGCTTAAAAACATCTATGAAGTTCTTTTTTCATGTCGCTATCTGAAACTGCTTTTTTTTCTTGAAAAGGAAGTTTAGTTGCTAGTAGTTGAATCTTCCAGGATATTCCTTGGATTACCTTGGATTCCTTTATGGGGTGAATCCATGAAGAAAATATGCATATTTTATTATATGATAGATCATTGTAGATATTGATGATTTCATTTATAATTAGTTTCAATATTTTTGTTGTAAGAAGACGCCGAAAAAATGTTTGTAATTTTTGAAAAAATAGATATTTTAACGAAAATGAAAACTGCATCATTTTTTAAGCATCCTTTAAGCTATCCGAGAGCATAGTTTAATCAAACAATTTAGAGCCATTTTTTGGGAAAATGTTGAAAATGTTTTTGAATTTTTATGTTAAGTACCCTGAAAAATCAAAATATCCGTTTCTAACTTACAGGGCTTTGAGGTCGTTCAGATAAATTGGGCAATATATATTTTTGGTGAATCGGCGGTTTAGGTTATAAGTTTGAACACAGACAGACGTTCATCAATTTTCCGGTGACAAGGTAAAAAACAAACAAACAAACATGGATTATGACTACACAGTGTGTTAGAGGATAACATATAAACAAGATTCATCCACATTGTAATTGCCATGGTCCGGCAATGGGAGTTTTCTGTTGAAAATTCGCCGTTTTTCGTTTAAAATACTGTCTCTTCTTTCAAAGTAAGTCCGTTAGTTAGTAGTCCGTAAGTTATCTCACCATCCATATAAGCGTTCGTATAAAATGGAGCCATTTGCACGAATGTGTAAAAAACGATTTTGCAAAGTTTTTTTGTTATTGTATATGATTAATTTTTGATACAAACTACTCAATTGATGAATTTTCTTGCCGGTCGCAAACACCTTGATTTGATTTCGTTTGGGCCCAGTGTCGAGTCGCGGGGGCGTGTGTTGTGTATGCCCGCGCCGCTTCAATAGAGAGCGCCCTACGCTGCTCGCTCTATTTGCGCGGGGCGGGGCACTTTGCGTATTGCGCAGGAAACGGACTCTTAGAGTGCGTCGCGACCTCTTTTGTCCGCCGTGACGCCCTGCTCCCCAGCAGGAGACAGACGTTTTCGATTTGTAACGTTGTTATGCCGCGAGCGCCCAAGCGCCAGCCCGGCGAAGCGCTTTTGTTCGGGCAACGCCGGCGCGTGCAAACAGCGTCGCGATTGTCTTCTTTCAGGAGGGCTCGAAATGCGGGTCTTTATTGCTGACGTCATCGGGGCTTGCGAATCGTGCGGTCCAAGCGGATCCATGAAGAAACACTTTGGACGTCTGCAGGGAAAGCCATTGGCGATTTGATTGTTTCGGGGAAAGCCATTGGCGCTCGGATGGGGCAATAAAAGGATGTTAGAAAATTAAGAACACCTTGTTTTTCAAGCGATGCCGACTTTTCGCAATTGCAACCAAGAACTAATTGTGGACAATGTAAACAGTATCATTGAGAGAAATGATATTTTTCTTTTCTCTTCAGTTCTTTAATTCAAATTCAGCATCAATATCTTATGTTTCTCTTTGTTTAGAAGCTACACTAGTACGCAGGAAAATTGAATAAATAGTGCAATGTGTTTATTAGAATGTTTTGGGAAGATTAATTGGGAGAAGGAGGTCTCCTTTAAAAAAATATACTAACATACAACTTGAAAAGTAAAGTTGTCGTAAAGAAATCCAAACAAACTTACACAATTAACGCAATAATTAGAAAGTATACGAACTTACAAAAAGTTTACAAAACATTTTCAGTTGGTGATTGTAGGTTTGTGGCAAATCTAAAATTTTGAAATTTATTGAAACAAATTATGATCCACTTGTGATAGTACATTTCTCGACTCGAGGTTTATAGAGAATTTAGAGATTTTTTGGAAGTAAAAAAAAACGATATCTCCAATCTGAATGTCATTGGGGATTGAAAAATTTGTTATGAAATGCTTTTTGATTTACCAATGCAAGCTTTCAGGAGAAAATTCTTCTTCTTTAAGTTTACCAGCGAGGACTCTGCTTCGAATCCAGAGTCTCATCTGAACAAATTCTGAGATGGTTTCACTAAATTTATAGATTCATCTATACACTACGTATACAACATTTTACGCAAGCATCTCAGTCGTCGATAAATGACTCTTACAAAGAAGTCTCTATTACAGCTCTTTCTTATACATAGTTTGTCATTATTGTATGTCATTAAATATCCTTAATATCTTTAAGAATCGTTTACGATAACAAGTCGATAGAGGAATGTTTTGTGACTTTATTAGAGTCCGAAAATATGTTTTTTTCAATGAAATGGTAAGATTACGATGATTGTAAGTAGAGTAAACAACTTCCTTACGCGAAGAAATGTCGATAAGGGAGGTGTTCTCTCAGTCTTTTAGCATTTTGGATTAATGTATTTACACTCGCGTTCAATCAGTGCTATTTAAAATAAATCGTGTTTCATTCGTAAGGTATGCTACTTTAAATGAACTGTGCAATTAATTATACCATTATCTTAAACATATATTTCTTTAATTTTCTTCTTTATATTTGCCAGCAATATAATCCACGATAGTTTTAATAGTGCCTTTGAATCGTTTAGTAAACCTTTATTTACAAAACATAAATACAGTGATCAAAGAAGTGACGGTCAAATATCTTCAACACATTATCTGAAGACTTCATATGCTGCATCTTACCATACCTTGTGTCGTTTCGTTGCCGCATTTCTAAAGCAGGTCCAAGTGAAATTAGATTAATGAATCGAGCCACTGCCCGGATTATCCTCAAGGCTGAGAGGAAGCCGCGGCGGGGGCGCGGGGCGGCGCGGGGCGGCGCGGGGAGGAGCGGGGAGGCGCGGGGAGGCGTGGAACGCCGATGCCCCGGCGGAGCGGAGGCTGACGGCGCGGTGGCCGCGGCCCCGCCGGAGCCGGATTCAACGGGGCGCGCTAGGTCATTTTGTACAATTATTATGAGCATACCCCGTTTCCCAAATCGGGGGGCGGCGGGCGCTGCCCCCGAGCCGCCCGTCTAAATTGATCCGCTGCATGCGCTGTTTCGCGGCATTCCCTCGAACGAGAACTCCCCCATCTCGCCCCATTCTCCGCCAGGCGACCCACTCGTCACCCATCACTTCCACCTCCCGCCGCCCCCTCACCACTTGGTCACCTGCCAACCCCGCTCCGCCCCCTGGGCTTCTCCCCTGCTCCTCTCCTGCCCTCCTCCTCCCATCTCCCCTCCGGACCAACAAAAATAAGACGAAGCGGCGAGGGGAGGCGGCCGGTGCGAGCCAATAATGAGCAGTAAATGGAGTCCCCCGACCGGCGCCGGCGGCCGCGGCCGCTGGCCGCGCACCCCGGCGGCCCCGCGCCCGCCATTCGCGCGCGCGAGCGTTTTTAGGATTCGCTACCGCCGACGTGCGTGCTGACGGGTGTGGCGCGGAACGAAAATGGCGGAATTCTGGAAGTTCCGAGGCATCCATGTTTGTGTGCTGGGAGTGCACATTTGTCGATCTTCCATTTACAAGACACACATTTTCAAAAATATGGTCATAAACATAACCTATATATTACGTCCATACATCAACTTATTGTTATCATGATCAAATTTTCTCGACCAAGTATTCTTGATTGGTAGATCGTTCTTTGTTCCGAGTTCTCTTGGAATCGTTCATGTACGATGGTAACTGAAATGACACAGAAAAACGTCCCTGCGAGTCGGGAATTTTCTTTCCAAAATAAGGGAGATTTTTTTTCGAAACAAGATAATAAATTTTGGGGACAAGTAAATAGATTTTGCTAAAAACATTCAGTGTGTTTATTGATGTTTGAACAAATCGTTTAAAGGGGCGATATAATACATACTGTTAACACACAGAGCAAACACATGTGGTTATGTTTATATATCTAGTAATTGTAGCAGACTGCCATAAAGTGGCAAATATTCGTAATTAGAATTCATTGATTAATGATTCTGTCCACACCAACTGCTGTAGTTTAGTCCCTTAAATGTTGTATATGTTTTTTATCGCGAGTGGGCGGCGACTTTTCTCAGCTGTGTGGCGAAATCTGGTGCCGACCTACCCGTCGGCCAGCGGGGTTTTCTCCTGGCGCAGCACCGCCCCAGCCGGGACAAGCTCTCAGCTCTCCCGGCATGGGGGTAGTGTAGTGCATGTTAGTGTAAAGGGTGAAGATAGGACAAGGAGGGGGAAAGAAAGATTGCGCGTGATGCATGGTCCGTTTGGTAGGGTATTGCTGCGGCATGCGTGTGATGTTGATGGGAGAAACTACAGCAAACTACCAATCAGAGAGGCAGGCCAGATATTCCTGGCCTGCTGCTCTCCAAACAGCGGCTGAATCCATCTCTTGACCGCGGCTGAATTCTTGCCCAGACGCGGCTGAATTCGTCTCAGCTAAGTAGCTAGTGTCGAAACTCTTGCCACCGTAGTGACTCGAACCCTTGGAGCTCGCAGTTAGAGGCACTGCAGAGACACCGATTGCTGCCTTGAGTCACCTAATCCGGTCGTAATTCGGAAAAAGAAGTAATAATGGAATATAATTACCCGCGGCTATCGTTGTCTTTGAAAAATCAGTTCAAAATTCCATCGAGAGGAAGTCAGTTTAGCAATCAGCACACTGGATTACGAATTTTCCATTAAAAAGTCCTCATCATCGCAGAATGCGGTTGGTCTTTGCTACTCCGTTCCTACCCATAGTACGTTAATGAAAGGGCTCGCTGTTTATCTAAAGATAAGTGTGTATTTCTTTAATTATAGCTCGAAAATTACACAGGTTGTTATCTGTCATACTTAGCCAACTTTTCAAGCCGGCCGCGTCAGAGAACCTAGTTAATTTTTAATTGCACAAAGCGTCAGGTAGGCTTTGCCCCCACGTCAACATGGAGGAGACTTGCATCTGTCTCTAATTTAGCGGCGGGAGGCTCCCACTCGCTGCTGCAGGGCTGCCGTTTCCATCGCCTTCGCCGCCGGTCACTTCGTTTTTGCTGCAGGAAACAATTCTTTAGCGCAGCACCTGCGGTGTGATGTGTTGGGATAGCGCAAGCAGCCGCCTCAGCAGACCTAATGCTCCCCCACTTCCATACACGCCAGCGTCTGTTTCTGTAGATATGACGTTTCCGGCTATTTTTCATTATCAGTATGCAATTCCCAACTTTTGTATTCTCCTCGAGTTCTGTAATGAGTGTAACTTTACGGTAATTTCCTTTTCGCGAACTGAATGTGTATTGAAAAATTATTCGATGTCGACCCACTTCTTGAAAAGGTAGAGCTTTTTCGTCGTATCTCAAGATACAAACATTTTATTGCTATAGCATCTGCTCTAACTCATTCACGAGAACTCTTTACAACGAGATGGTTATTATTTTCGGTGCTATTCAAACAGGAAATGGATTTCTCTTTGATAAGATGTCTACATTGTGTCTTTTTCTAAGGGAAGACCTTACTTCTAAGTGAGTGTTCTCGGTAACTGGGAACGTTATTTTCAAGTTTTATTCAACATTATATACATAATGTTCAAAATAATTTACTTCAACAAATAGATTTTTTAGTAAGATTAATCGTGAAGTATGTCTCATGTAAGATCTCATTTTCATTTCATTAAAAAATGTGTCGAAAAAACAATTCGAGATATAAATAAGAACATGATTAGCTTTCAGCAACTCACTCTTGACTTTCACGGTCTTTCACAATCAACAATATTCCTTAAGATAACAAAAATAATTCAAGTACGTTTGTATCCACTAAGGTCAACATCGAAAAAAATGTTGGAAAGCGAGTCCTACGTAAATATTAGGAAACAAATAATTTTTGGAAAAAATACAAATATGGTAGCCGACCACAAAAATAAATAACTTTTCGGGATACACGCCATACTAAGCTGACTATATTCCGTCTACAGCCCGACCATACTATGGGTCGGCAGCTACTGTCTCATCTTTGACGGTGATGGCGGTTTTCATAAACAGCTCGAACGCAGACGGGCGTTGATCGCTAGTCAGTAGGGAGTACAATTGTAAATTCCACAATGTCAGCGTGATGAGCTATTTTGGACCTGTTATCTTTTCATGCAAGTTCCTTTATAAGTTTCTTCAGGTAAATGTAGGCATTTGTGTAGTTCAAACAAATTTCACTCATTGTCTGAGGATTCCTAAAGTGCCGGCTAAGTCGAAAAGAGGAGCAATGAGTCCAAGGCATCAGACGTGGGCAAAGGCAGAAAAAGGCGCTTCACATACTGTCCTCCACATAGGCGGGCACATGGGGCTGCCGAAGGAGGGGGTGACTGAAAGGGACCCTTAGCCTTCGTAACAAAAATTAATTTCGTAAAATCATTCATTTCCTAATTTCCTACTTTTTAACTTGATAATTTGAGGGATATTTTTACATTTAGGGAAAAGGGTCTCAAAGCACTTTTTGGCAAACCATTACAAATTATTTACTAGGCTGTCCGGGTGACGCCGCGTCCATGGCGAAGGTGCCGACGGCGTAATGCATCACGCCCTAAGGAAGGTCGCAAAATGGCGACCGAAACGTCGGCCCCTTCGCCATGGACGCGGCGTCACCCGGACAGCCTAGTAAATACTGACTCCGGCCGCGGAAACCTACGCTTTTACATTACAAATTATTCCGAATAAAATCAATTGTATGCATTAACCGTATCATTTAAGGTATATTTCCACTGTCTATAAAGTATGTTTTATTTACTTACTAGTAAAATAAGTACATATAAGATTTAATTGAAAGGACCCCCCCCTCCTTGCGCGTCCTCGGTTCGTCGTCCCGTCGGCACAGGAAGACGCGGGTGTGCGTCGCCTGAAAGACGCGCCGCGAACTCTTTGAGCGCCGGAAAACGCGGCTCCGTTTCGTCCTCCGCCGCCACAATGCCCAAGGGGTTGGCCGCCGACAAAGTATTATTGTCTCTTGCGCGGCGCAGAACTAGTTTAAGGGATCGGGGGCGCGCGGTAAAAAAAGCAGAGAAGTTGAAAGAAAAATTTCTTTTCTGGAGGCTGCGCTGGGAGCAGCGCGGCCCGGGAAACCCGATCTTGGGAACGGCCGGCGATGCGCGCTCCCGGCGGGACACCTGGAGTGGGCGGGGCTGGGCGGCGCGGGGCGGGGCGCGACGAAGCAAAGGCTTACGGCCCGCTGAACGGCGACTTCGACGGCGACGCGCTCCTCACACTACAGAGCTTCGTCAATATTCTCAAAGCTTTTCGCTTCAAGTATCGACAGGAAAAGGAATTCTGAATCTTTCTCTTTAACGTAGATGTTTGCATGTGAGTTCAGTTCGTATCCCTCAATGAGCCGTGGATGTTTTCTTCGACTTTAATTCTTCACGGAACGCCCAACCCATAATTTTCATATTTATCTACGAAAAAGCCCAGCTCTGCACTTGCTATTATAAGAAAGAAGTTAAGAAAGAACAATAGTCCCTTCAGATAGCCAATTCTCAAATATCGTATCGTTACAGACAAATGTAAACTTGTAAACTTATAGCATCTTAACTACCGTCGTTTACGATTGAATCAAGAAAAGACATTTTATTTGCATTTGTGAATACATTTCAGCATCGTATTGCAACGCTTCCGAGCTCGATGAGCTAGATTTTCTATCAGCATGTACAGGAAATGACAAGCTGACCTCTTTTTTTAAACACTTGTTTCCGATAGCAATTCCTGAAAGTTTTCGGGTGCGGTACGAGCAACAACAGAAATGGTAAAGGAACTTCATTATGATCTTTAATCCGCAGAGAGCGTGGTTAGGGAAGTCGACTTGCTTCAGCTGCCTGAGGCACGTCCTGGGCGGGCAGAGAGATCCAGTGGCCGGGACGAGAGTTGGAAGATGGGATAAAGGAATGCAACCGGCGGCGGCGACACGTGTGCAGTACAATCCAGTTCGTAACTTGTAAAAACCGTTCGTCCCTCTTGTGTTCACTTCCGCCCCAACGTGCCCCCGGCCCCTCCTCGCCCACGCCCATGTACACCGCCTCCGCCGCCCCGCCCCCCCCCCCCCCCCCGCCCCGCCCGCCCCGCCCCCCCCGCCCACGGCCTTTCCAGCCCAGCCCTCCGCGACTGGGTGGCGCAAAACCGCACCCGGCGGGACGCACTCCGCACTTAGCGCAGCTCATTCTGGCGCCCAGCTGCGCTGCGCCCGCCACCAGCGCCCCAGCCCTCCCCTGAGCGCTTCGTTTTGTGCGTAGATGAAGAAATATGACGTCCTGTATTGGGGAAGGGGAGGGTTGTGGACGTAAAAAATTAAAGGGGAAAAGAATCGACGATTGCAAGAGTTTAATGCTCGTCAAAGAGACATCCAGCATAGTTGACAGCAGAGGTGCGATTTACGTCTTTCATTTCTGTTCTTTCAACAATGAAGGATTTGCAATAATTGGCAGTCTCCTTCAAGTAATGTTTTTTATCAACTATTCAATCGAGGCTGAATGTAAAATTTTAGCACTTTCTCCCGTATTTTCTGAGATTCACTTATTTTCCATTATGCTACTATATTGTTTGGCAGAGAAAATAATTGATTGAAATTTTAGATGAATTCTATGCTGAAGATCGTCAGTTTATTCCGCATTATTTAGCTCACTGGTATATGCTAAAAAAACTGCTTATTATATGTGTTTCATAGAGTATATTTGAAATTGTTTTGGCTAATTATGCTATATTTCCTGAAAATTTAGAGTCCATACACTAGAAGATAAAAGGCTCCTCATAAAGGTGTAAAACGTGTAATGTGATTCTTTGGAGAATTGCAAGTGAGGGAGAAATTGTCTCTAGATAACTACTTTAGAACTATGCCTTTATCAATTATAGCCAATGTTTGTGAGACAATATACTATCCCTTACTAAATTTTCTACTGTTTATAACATCACCGCGACAAGGCAGAGAGCATTATTTTGCTTTTATATTCAACAAATATGGCATTAAAGTTCAAAATCAAAACTTGATGCATTTCATTGTTCATATGACCTAATAAAATATTATTGAATTAGTGACTACAAAGATTTGCATCTACGAGTAGGCGTCTGTAGTGCAGGTTATATTACCTTACAATGTAGTAAAGTAGCAATACTCTGAGAAAAATACTTGTTTGTAAGGACCATATTTCTTTTATCACTTATTTATACTTCATACAGTGTATCCCACAATTTCTTTCTACTTATATTAGTAATTATAAAAAAGTTATTTATTGTATCACTAACGTTCCCGAAAAAAATGCTGAATTAAATAATTTGAATATTGTTTTTTGTTTTTCAAACCTGTTTTATTAGAATCGCTGTTTCGTTACATAGTTTTATCCTACTTCAAAACAGCATGTAGAGCTGCATCCTACTTTCAAAGTTGAATTCGTTTGGCGCGCTCCTTGGCGCGTCGGACCCAGTGCCTACCGCCGCACCGCCTTTCGCTTTACGAGGCGGCGGAAAAACGCGAGGCGCTAACCTCCCTGGGCGATCGTACGCGCGCAGAATGGCGTGTGAGGTATTCATTACGGCGCCGGCGGCGAGGGGCGTCTGCAGGCAGCCCGCCTTCGTGATGCACCTCCCACTCCTCGTCGTCGTCCTCCTCCGCGCGCCGGGACGCGAACCCGGCCCCCCGCATAGGGCGCGGCGTGGGGAGGTGTGCGTTTGGGCCCGTCCCTCAGAGGTCCTGCGCTCGGAGTGCACAGCATTCTCTTCATCTGTTCTGTATGTGTGTGTAAACTGTGTAATGTACTTGTCTTGTGCATGAGGAGTATTATGTTGGAAGAACATTCTTCTTTTGGTCTCTCAATTCGCGAATGGTAGCAAAGAAGGTCAGCGACTTTGGGCTCCCATGATTTTATGGTAAATAAAAGTGTTCAGTTTCGGTATTAACGGATTGAAAGCGGGGTAAAAGCGGCAAAGACAAAAAAAACAGATTACTGTAATAAATTATGGTAAAATTTTAACAATTAATTTCAAATCATTTACCATTACTTGGATTTTCACTTTAGACTACTTGGTAAATTTATGACTTGAAAATGTTGAAAATAAGCCTGCATGGATTATCTAAAATTTGCGGAAATGGTAAGAAAATATGACGTATAAAAATATTTTTTCTGTAGGTTGTTTGTGAAATGAAAAAAAATTCAGAATAAGAACATTTTTTTGCCAAAAATTCTGAACATCATAATGACCATTTGCGATTTGAATGGAATGCAAATCGTTTCGATTTGAGTGACAAAAATTTAATATAAATATGTAAATCGTGCAGAAATATTACAAAAGATTAAAATATCACTTTATGGTGACATAGAAATGTAAACAATTCAAAAAGCAATAAAAATAAAAGAACTTCCCATAATTAAACAAAAAATGTAGACTGCTTCCATTTCAAAACATATAAATGCGTTTTCCGCAAATGTATCGCTAAGAAAAGTAAGATTTCGCGGAATTTCGTAAATAAGAGTTAATTTCGCGTTTACACTTACAATTTCGCGTTTAATTGCGAGCGTCACCGTATGTTATTTCTAAAGTAACGTGTTTAAAACCAATACTACATCATTTTGGCCTTTTCGCCGAAAGTCGTGTCTCTCGGAGGAGGCGAGGAGCCGCGTGAGAATCGGCTGCAGCCGCGTCGGCGTCGGCGTCGGCGAGTGCGAGCGTAATGGGCCGCGTGCTGGGCGAGGGGTTAGTGCACTCGCTAACTGAAGTTTCACGCTCCGCCAATGGGGAGGTAATGGCGAGTTGGCGCCTACCGCAGCCACCGGGGATAGGGTTTCTGGCTGCGGTTGCCTTTATGTCTGATCGTAACCCAACCGAGGAATCTTCTTTATTTCCTGTCGCGCTGCCCATTTATTTCTTTTCACTCAGGCTGTAGGCTTCGGTTTTTGAGGCAATAGCCTATGCCCGGAAAACGATAACCATGCTAATGATTTTGACGATAATGTATCTTCAAAACAATTCGTAATCTTGGATTCGAGACTCAGATAAAAACTTATTTAATATGGTAAGCAAAATACAGTACGCATTTTTATTTTCCTTTCACGATTCCAGTGGGAAATGTCAAGGGAAAGTGTATTGCTTTTACCATAACTTACCTCAAATCACCGGAATACATCGCCCTCGGTAAGGCACATGTGTCACTTATCATACACGTCTTAAAAATAAATTTCCTTTCTATACCTTTCTAACAAACTTTGCCAAACTCTACTAGGGTCCCCCCACAAAGGATTTTTGCCCCCAAAATGTAATTTTTAGAATTAAATTAGTCACATTACGTTTATTTTAAGCCAACCTTATAAATGTAGAATGTGAACTGAACTTCGTAAAATCAGAAAATGTGTATAATAATAATAATAATAATAATAATAATAATAATAATAATAATAATAATAATAATAAAAATAATAATAATAATAATAAAAATAATAATAATAATAATAAAAATTGTATTGCTTATCGATGTATTAAAATGTTTATACACAAATATAAAAAGTGTCTGTAAAGCCTCTCTTTGAACAGATACATTCACCCGATAGACCGATTCGCAAGCTCCCTGGTGGCCAATGGCTTCGGGCGAGCGCGCCGCTGGGCTTCGCGCTTCGGGCAGTGGCTGCTGGGCCTCGGCGCGCCTGCGCAGGTTGACCAACGCTCTCGAATCGTTCGTCGCAAGGAAGCGCGTAAATCGCGTTACAGACTAATTTGCACTCATAGTAGTTTAATGTTATCACAGTTTGACTGGAATTTTCTCTCGCGAGAGAGTGTCATGTCGAATACGAGAATACATACGTTTCAAAGACATCATATATCAACGATATAATGTATCATTTTATCAATTGATTTCTTCTCTATCACATACATCGGAACAATTTCACTTTTTTCCTCTTCGAGGAAATTATCTCCGATTTTCCTCCAATGTCATTTTCTTCTTTTAAATGTCACTTACTCGTATCATATCTGTGTTAAAAATACGAGTATATTTCCATATATTTCCCTTCTTTATTGTACTTTGTGTTGATCCCTATAACAAAAAAAATAATAACATTAAGATATTCATGAAGATTTCTTTAATTAAAATTGACAGTAATTACAAGAAAATCACATTACTCCACACACTTGCAACTTCGTACTGAGAAGAACTCACGAGATGAACATCTCCCCAACAACAAGCCAAAACCGCACTAAATGAGCACCTAACATACTGAAACTTCAAAACCGCGAAATTTCCGAGAAAGAGTGCGATTCTCACCGCGCGCCATAGGACGGGGGCGTTTCCAGCGCACCACAAAGCTTCGTGAGAAGTTTCCGAGCAGCTAATAAATAAAGCCCCGCCCAGCTCCGCTCATAAAAAAGAAGCGGTAACTGATGGGGGCAGCCCTTATGGGAGCGTGGGGCCTACCCGCCGGGCCTACAGCGGAGAGCGGGGCGGGGAGCGAGGGCGGCAGAAACAAAGAGCGGGCCAAGGGCGGGTGGGGCGGCGCCAGAGGCCGGCCGCGTGGCCTGTCAGAGTTTGCCCAAATGCTCTCGACCTCATCTCACCCATCGCCCTCGCACTCGTCATCTCCGCACCCGCCCCATGCGCCCTCTCCCTGGCTCTCAACCCTGCCCTCGCCCTCTGCCCTCGCCTCGCCCTCGCCCTTCGCCTCGCCCTCGCTCGCCCTCGCCCTGTCGGCCCTCGGCCCTCGCAAAATACTCGCTCTCCGCCCTCGCCCGGCCTCTTGTCCTCGCCCACGCCTCTCGCCCTCGCCCTCGCCCTCGCCCTCGCCCTCGCCCTCGCCCTCGCCCTCGCCCTCGCCCTCGCCCGTTCCGTCGCTCTTGACACTCTTGCAGTCGCCCTTGCCCTCGCCGCGGCACTTGCCCTCACCACTTCCCCCCGCTGCCCGCGAACTCCTCCCCGGCGATTAAACACATTACACTTTGACAAGATCCCACTGTGCATTACCTCGTTAAAGGTAACACATTACTCCTTTAGAAGATCTCACTACATTTACTGGTTATGGGTAACATCTGTGTTTAACTTTTAAATTAACCTATTTGTTATCAAGATCTCAAAATACATTTTGTTACGATGGTCAGATTTTTGGTAGCTTAATAGAAAGATAATTAGTTCATTTAAAAATATTGTTAATGAATACGAAATATACTTCTCCTTGTTTACACACATCCCAGGGATCAGGTATTTTTAAGCTTTTGTTGTGACATATTGCAACACGATAATCTCTTTTCATTTTCTGATTTAAGGTCATCGCACGTGGATTTTCCACCATGTACTTTATTTGAATCTTCTTATATTGTTAACCTCATTTTATTCTATTTTCATGTTAGTTTCCTTGTTAACTCCTCGTTAATATATTTGTTTTCGTCTATGTCCTGTACTCTTGAAGAAAAGTTCACATGAAGTACTTTGGAATACAGTTCTTGTGTAAGTTGTATCTACGAGTGCATAACTTATCTAGGATTTTTTCTGAAACCTAAAATCTCCCTTTATTATCTCTCCTAATATTTACCTGTTACGACCGATAATTTGCTTTCACATACAAACTTCGCAACATTCCTCTGTCCCGTATTCTTCCTCCGCAGACAGTTGTGTGGTGACTTCATTCTAGCCTTCGCAGTCACACTTGTAATTTGCCTTCGCGCCTATTGTTCCCAAACTTCCCTGTGGCTTTTTTACCTCACTTCCGCAACATTCTCTTTCAACCTTTTCCAAACCCAAGTCACGACCTCGCGCGCACCCTCTCTCGGTCTCAGTGGTCGGCAGCGCCGCCGCCGCACATTCCCGAAAATCCGCCTTGTGGAGCCAAATGGGTTCGCGGACCACGTTGATGACGCTCTTTGGATAAACGCGCTTTTAAAAAAGCAATACAAATACAAAATGAATAAAACTACATTGTTGCACTATCTTTCTATATAATGAAGTACCGAGACTACCGAGATATTTATTTCTCTCATCATACACTTCTTTTTTTACTTCCTCATTATATCGCATATATACTTTACGTAGCAAAGAGAATGAGTCATAATGCTCCACCAAAATGGGGCGATGTTTCGTCAGAAACAATCGTATTGCGGGCCCTGATAACGACAAATCTTGTTCTTGTACGTAGTAAATTACTTGCATTAAAACTTGTGTAGTTAGAATCTGGGTAATTGATACCAAGTAACTGGTTCTCGGGAAAGCGTCAGTACACCCTCGTCCGTATGTGAGCAGCGCGAGCGCCCACTTCGTTCTGATGATTTTCTCCCGACTTCATATTGCCTGAGCCATCGGATATTTTAATCCTCGGCGTTACTTTCCATGAACTCTGAACATTTTTTTCTCGGATAGGCCAAAAGGTGCTTTAGAAAATTGACATATTAGTTTCATTTTCGTGAACTATCTGAATTTTTGAAAAATTCAAAAGTTCAACATTTTGCTGATTTTTTTTATCAACTCCATTAGAAAAGATTGGGAGACTTTTTTCGGTAATGAACTCTTGTTCAAACACAGATATTAAAAACAAATCGTGTATAAAGTTTTCAAAAAGAAGAATTCGCCTAATTTTGCGTATATAGGATTTTTTTTAAAAAAAGAGGCTCAAAGAGTTTGAATATATTTTTGTAATGTAAAAATGTCAGGCGCGCCACACACAACACGTGTTTCGCGGTGGCTAGATGTAAAGCGCACGTGGCTTCATCCCGCGTGCCCGTGAGGTGGGTCTCCCCCCGCCCGCGCCGCCTGCGA
>BOPP01000065.1:4617475-4648949 GCA_017312745.1 Gryllus bimaculatus | reverse complement strand
TCAGAATTTTATTAGTCATTGTGGAAAAGCTGATGTAATGTTGACTAAAGAATAAAATAATTAAAGCCATCTTTGTCAATTTATATGTATTGATAGAGCCGGCTATCGATGGTTTTGCAATCCTCATCAGTCTAGAAATGTACAAATGAATGCAAATTTTATAATATTATCCAATGATGTTGCCTAAATGAAACAATATTCACAATCATGTGGACACTAAATGGTTCAGAAGTAATAAAACGACTAACGCGAAATTAATTTCAAGTAACAACTATCATATTAATCTTTTTTTAAATCAAAATTAGAACGTACATTGAGAAATTAAAATGAGGTAGTATTCAACAAGAAAGCAAAATTAAAATAATTATTCTTTTGCTTTATTGGTTAATTACTATTAGACTTTCGTTTAATGTTTTATACACAATTTGAATCTATTTATATGCATGCCACTCTCAGATAAGTGATAAAGTAATTCTGATAAGAAGATATGGAAATAACTGAATTCATCAAAAAATTATATCAGAAATCTATAGAATTTCGATGCGCTAGAAACTCTTCGTTGATTTGCTTCCAAATATCTTAAATAAGTGGCAGTTTTCTTTTGGTTGGTGGTGTAGTAAGTAGTCAACTTTTCTTCTTCTTTCTTTCATTTATTTTCCACTTCTGTATACATTGTATATCTTTTTGAATTTATCATTTATGTCATACAGAACATGTATTATAATGAATTGGTAAAGCACGTAATCCAAGTTATAAGATTCCATGAAGCATGCAACCCAAAATGGTCAATATTTTAATGATTTTAAACAATCATAGTCTGCATATTTTGTGGACGTGTAAAATCCAGAAAATGTATACCTCATTGCCACAAGGGTGAGAAAAGCTTTTTTGACCCATTTTGCGGACGTTATAAGAATTCTTTGACTTTTGTTTTCTTTTTTCGCACGTTCAGCTTTCGAAAATGCGACGATTGTTGACGATCGTTGCTAGGTTGAGCCACGTATTGTGAGTACCATTGGCATTATAAAGTGGACAACAATTCCCGCCGGCAGCAACGTCCATAGCCCATTCGCTTTGAAGCGCCACACCGCCAAGGCCGAAACGCCGAACACCGCTAAAGTCGCCGCCGCCGCGGCTGTCATCGTGACGATCTTGGCCGCCTCCAAAATCAGAATGAGGACCCGCACGAGGAAAAGGATGGGCATCGTAGCCGGGGACAGCGGCGACCGCCGCCGCCTTCCTTTCCGCGGCAACGCCCGCGTCGCCCTGGCAATCTCCCAAAACCGCCGGGCTCAAGGCTCATGGAAAGTGCGTGCGGAAAAATCACTTCATTCTGCAAAGCTGAAATAAAGAAGCAATCGACTTTCTCTCTGTCTCTGGAATGGGCCCGATGTGAAGCATATCCTGACTGAGCTGAGTACTGGGAAGAGACCACATCAACACAGAAGAATTCCGCTGTGATCATTTACATTTGCTTCTTTCTTTTTCGTGTGTTTGATATCATAAAAGAAGTTTGCAGTGAGAAAAACCCTAAGACTGTTAGGGTAAGGGCCAAGAAAGTTTTCACATGGAGTGTTAACTGCTCCGATTTTTGTTTAAAAAAGGTAAAAGAACTTGATGTTTTTGCGTGCTATTGAACCCATTTAGTCCTGCCCTAAATATATAATTTTGTAATTAATAACTCATTTATGTCTGGAGGTCCTAAATTAGAAGGCAATGATCATTAACTGACATAAATTTATATTTAATGCGATATAAATTCATAGATGCCTAATTTCAGATCTATAATATAAACTTCTATCGGGGAGCAAAGATTATGATTGTCGAATTGACAAAACTACTTAAGAAGTTGACAAGTAACAGCCTCCAAGAAAAAAAAGTAACTACGACTCCGCATCTATGTTCCGTTGAAGGCAGTAGACAATTTTTTCAAAGGGTTCTAAAACAGTTGAACACTGCCATCGCTCTGCGACATATCTGACATATCTTCTTCCGCCGACCACGTGGGCTGGAGCGCCACCTCATTCTGCCTCACAGTCTCAGTTCAATGGGTGCACTTAGAGGGCAGGGATAGTTGTCACGAATGATTTACATTGTTTAGATATCGCCACTAAAAATATATTGTAATAATTGATACAAATTGCCTCGAAAAACTTATGAGAATACGTGAGTTAAAACATGAAATGGTTGTAAACAGACAGGACAGAAATACTGAATTTCAAAAAACCTACGTTGTCGACTTAATCATTTTAATCCTTTTTTTATTAAACTTGGAATATAATATATCACGACACTTACATTTTTAAAAAAGAATGCCTGTACAAAAACTTTTCTTGCATTCTTTCTAGCTACATAAATACATTGACAAGCGAACATTCTCCAGTTGGCGGAGAGAAAAGGTCAATAGGACCTAAACGGCTCAAGCACAAGTTAGCCAACGTTCGTGAAATAAATGAGAATCATTTCCGCTTGTTTATCACAGGCTACGGCCCCAATTAGGTGTGACATCAATATGTCAAAAAATCGCTCGCGTGACTCAACAGACTGCAGATATGTTTTTTTTAGAATAAAATAAATCATTTTATTGTTTTGAGTTTCTTACAGCGGAACTTTTCTCCATATCGACTGATACACAAATACGATATTCATGGGAAGGTCTGGCTGGAGAGGAACGCCGGAGTTTCCATGTACCCATTACACATCACGGATGGACCCAGCCGGTCATTGGGGGGGGGGTCGTATATTGTGTTAAATAATAAACATATTTGTTGTTATATTGTTTATTATTTATGTAGTGTAGATATGATACTATACAATGTAACCGAATTCAATCGTAATTCAAACCGAAATGAATATTTAAATAAATTTTGCCAAATAAAGAAATGTAAACGAAAACAGTAGGCTTTTTAGGAGGGGGAGAGCATGGACACATGCACGCGCGCCCCTGGATCCACCAGTGTTACACATAGCGGCGGTTTCGAATGCTTGTTATCAACATTCGATAAGCTTTGAAAGACGAGACGAACGCGAAAGGTTGAGAAATGTTCTAGTTGTAAGAGTCCCGAACGGCAACCCCTCGCCCACAAGTGGCGGCGGCGCCAGCGGAGCCAGCTGAGCGGCCGCCCCTAATTCCGCGCATCCGCGCGCTCTGCCGAGGTGGCACGCGATGTCCTGCCCGGACGCAGCCTCTCCCCCCCCCCCGGACCCTTTTACGAAACCAATTGGACACAACTTATCGCAGACGCTGTGGGAGACTTTTCCGCAAAGGCCGGTATACACGGGACAGTTTTCTTGCAGAGTGGACTGCACGAATTCTGCATGAAAACGTTTCAGCGTGTTCGTAATTTTTCATGCAGAAAGCTTGCAGTTTGGCTCAAGCACCTCTAGCGGAAGAATCGTTCACTAACGAATTTGTTTACCCGACGCGACGGTAATTAGCCGTTTCGATTTTGGGCTTAGGTGTGTCAAGGTGCGTGTGTGCGTCGATACTGCCTCATTCCTTATTCCTACCTTCCTGTATTCCTTCTCTTTGCTCCTCATGGTTAATTAGTACTTAATAAAGATTACACAGCCTAACGCACTCACAGAAACACCGTCACTGAAAGTACTCGGGCAGCGCAATTCAGTTGTAGACCCCCAAGCGGGTCTTATGGCGATTTGTATAGAATTCATGCAGAAAACATACTGACAGTGTATGCGCGCCTTTCGGTTTTTATTCTTCTGGTTTGGGATCTTAAAGTTTCTGTGTAGAAACTGTATGAAAACTGAACCATTAATACCGGCCTTAATGCCGTGCCCAGACGATTTCATGGCGCGATGACCACGTAAAATGGCATGAACCTATTCGGGTCACTTAGCAAAAATTGTTTATATAAGGGAGAATTAAGTAAGAAAATAAACATTAAATAGTAATAAATTACGAAGAATATAAACATAATACAATTCTCGGTTAGAAAAAATCTGGCAAACATATTTTCGTGTGATTTCACCATTTGCCGACTCGCGCCGCTTCAGTTTGCGTATGCATATCCGTTTCGGTATTTGGAGGGGAAATGAGTGCGGAGAGAGGGGAAGTTGTCCAAGCCCGTAGGAGCGTCGGGGGTTTCCAAACGGGCGAGTAGCTCGGGCGGGAGGTACGTCTTTGATGAGCCTCAGTAGATCAAGTCCTCCCAGAATTCTTGTAAATGTCTCAGAAATTTTTATTTCCATTTCACCCATGTCTTATCTCACCCTTACCCCGCCATCTCACAAGCATCGTCGATCGATTCAGGTGTTCGGTTCGGACGCGAAGGACATGGCCAAGGCCACTTATTTGGCAATTCAAAAAGTTGTATTGCGTGCTGTAAAATTCAAGTAAGTGAGCAGCATGCGTGATGTTCTTTTATGCTTAGTATTTAAATTTTTAATTGGGCGATAAGCGAAGAAAGGACATTCCGATTTCCGTTTCAACCGCTTGTTGTGACAGAAATCATGAACTTCGTTCCAGCATTCATTGGAAAAATTATTTTGATTAATGCCGAATACTTTGCAAGTAGAATGGCTGACTTAAAATTCTGCATTTCTCTCTTAGACACGCATTTCTCTCTTAGGGCATCATATCGTATTTTGCAGTGTCAAAGATTATTTTCAATAGTGTATGCACCATTTCTTTACATATACTCATAGATCTACAGCGATACATACCGCTACTCAAACTAAGAATAATCAAGGCGTCTAATTTGCAACAGAATTTTGAGAAGTCTGCCATCATCAAGATGCCCCAACTCACAGCCACTATGCCTAATACTATCCAGAAGCCGAAGCGACTTCTGTTCTTCCACTGTCGTGTTGTTGTCGGACGAGCTCCTATTGGCAACCATGTAGTGCTAAAGCTTCATTTCTTGATTTCAACGTCTTGGCTACGTTTTATCGGACGGGTTCTCGAGTTAAGGCCGGCAATTACTACTAGAATATTAAATATATGAAAGGAATATTTCGGCCGTTATCGAAGCGTATCTCAGGGCTTCATTATACTCATCCAATAACTTTTCCCATTGCGTCCCTCATCTTCCTTCTTGGTGAAAAGCTCGAGTTATAGGACTTGTATTTATTTTATTTGTAGTGTACCCTCGCCTTCAACGAAAGCTCGAAATACTTCTCTGGGGATCCGCGCAGCGCGGAACGGCTTCCGCGCGACCGCGAGCTCTCGGTCGGCGGCCAGAGGCATCCAACCCTGCCCAGAGTCTCTAGCAGTTGAAGACTGGGCATTGGACACTGAAAGGGCCAAATTCACTCTCTCGGCACATCCAGCGTTCGAAGAAATAGATTACCGATGACACACACAAACACACACACGCACACTTCTACATCCATTGGATTCATTTTCAACTTCAAGGAATCATTTCCGTTCCTTCCAATTTTCCCAAGTTATTTGCCTTTTCTAGACTTCAACTGAGACACGAAGGGCATTCTCACGATTTCGAAAAGTCATGAGATTTCAAAACGAAGGTAAATTCAGCATCACGGATCGTTTGCGTCTCGAAGATCCATCTGGGTGACGGAGCGTTCGCGGAGCAATGAAGTCGCCTGGAGCCGAGCCGAGGGCGCGCTGGCTGCGTCTTGGCCTCGGCGGCGCGTGGAGGGGGGCCGGCGGGGGGACGGGGCGAGGCGGGGGGTCGGGGAACGAGCTGCGGAGGCCGCGGCGGCAGGAGGAGCCGCCGGCCACTCCACCAATGGGCTCCGGCCGAAGGAGTGGCCGCGGCACGCAACGCAACGCAACGCAGCGCCGCGCCGCCACGCGCGCACGCACGCACGCACCCACGCACGCAGCGCCCTCGCCGCCGCACCAGCCCCAATCAGCGCCAAATCGCCTCTTTCCTGCTTCTTTGTCGACGCCCGCAGAATTGCCTGACCTTCGCCAATTTGCACGATGCCGATCTCCGACCTAAGCGTGCTTTTTTTTTCCAGAAAAGTGTGATTTTTTTTGTTGGGGAGAATTGTTTTTTGTGTTTCGATTTGTTTCTGTATTCCTGACCGTTGGTCGAGCGTATGTGGTTGGACGAATCTTTGAACATAGGTATATTAGTGTGAACGAGGTGGTATAAATTCGTTGTAAAACGACGGCTGTTTTGTCATTATGTGCCATTTTTATTTGTTATTAACTAATAATATTTGCCACCCTGCATGTGCTTATAATGCCCGTGAATCGTTACGTAGATTTTATTCTGCTCTTTTTGTTAGGGCTCGCAGTACTAACTACCTGAGTTTTATCAACCTGCATGACCAGAGCTACGCGCATTGAAATAATTAAAATGCTGATATTCATCTGTCATAGGATGGAGAATCGTTGTCTATTCCTCTCCAAATATATGGAATCATTGTTAAAGAACAGTTCATGTCCGGAAAAGCAATCAAAATGTAAATATAATCACAGCAATGACTGAGCCATTCGTGATTGTATTTACATTTTAAAGTATACTTATATTATTTTTACTCTTTCTATTTTATTTACATTACACCAGTTATTATACACAACCTTTCATTTTTTCAATTCAAATTCTTTTCATTTGAACTGTGTCCAAAAGCAGCGCCAAACCGTACACAGGATTTTCTCCAAAATGAAAGTTCTCCGATCAATGTCACACGTACACACAGGCCCCGCGAGTTTCAACTGGATCTTTTGACTTAAAGGCGTACATTAATCCCCGAGCATTAAGAGCATATTCAATGTTTGTCTCAAAAATTACTCTAAGTTTTCTTTATAATATTTTTGTAAGAATACTGCACATTTCAATAATTACATGACATAGGCTACATTTTGTTTAAAACTTTTCATTTGAGTTTTTTGTATCCAAGATAGTGTCACAATTATCTCATTACATTTCTCTTTGTTGTTGCAAGGGGTATTGAACCTGAGTAAAGAAATAGTACACCAAATAATATTGAATAATAAATTTACATCTTTATCGTTACTGGTTGTAAATAATTTCGACAAATATATATATTTTTTCTTTTGATAGCCAATTAAATATTTAAATTGCCAGTTTTGTAATGCTAATATCATTGTTAATTGTGAGTATTATGATATTCTTAATGTTTCAGTATTTAAAAATATTTTATCCGGTAGTATTTCTTAAAGTATTTCTTTTCCGCAACTACAGAATTGCCACTTATACCCGTTTTCAAAGGAATGCCAACAAATAATAAAAGAAATGTGACGTGCTAACGGAGGATTGTCAAGAACCTTTTGAAAACGATGACACAAGAGGATAAATAGTTTAATTTGCTTGCAACGTTCTTTGTATATATGCGTTTCCTTGGTTTCAGGAATACGAGTAAAATTGCCAAAAAAGCACATTCCGCTCCGTGAGCTCTAATGTAGTACTGGAAAAAACTCTCCGCACCGCGAAATCGTGACGGTCCCCTGATGGTGAACGTCGGTTCTGTTCTCGTTATATCGGAACCAAATTTCAGGAATTAGACAATTATTGAAATTTAAAACATATTTATTCTCTTTTATGTTTACGAAACCTCAATGAATAGTTGGAAAGAAACCAAAATTTAATACTTAAAAATTGCAATTTACCTATAATACTTTAATAAAATCCAGTCTTCCATTTCTTGTAGACTTTCTTGTAGACTCTTGTAGACCCATTTCTATTTTGTTAGCACAAACGAATGCTACGCAATACTTTGGCATTTTTGTGGATAGAGATGATTTTAAGCATCAGCAACAACGCAAGACACATTTAACTCCATAAGTAATTCTGTAGGTATACATTTACCGCAGTCAACCTAACAAAAAAGGTCGTCACAATTTTCAGAACTCCACAGTATTACAGTTGTGCATCCAGTTATAATGTTGAGATCATTCCTTTTGCGAGTTGTGTTCATTACGTTCAAAAGCCTTTTATTGGAGATAAACTTGATTTCGTGTTTCTAGGGGAAATTATAGCTTCTTTAAAAATGCAGTGATTCCAGAATTATGAATAACGAATATCATCATTCAAGCATTGCATCTACGCCCCCTTTCCGCCCCATTTGTGGGACACCTCGCAATGTTGGCAAACGTTCATCTCTAAAGTCTCATTTTTTCATTCTCTTGCGAATTTATTTTTTATATTCTACTACACATTTAAGAATTTTTCATTAATTTCTTTATGAAATGTTTTAACAATATCTTGTGAATAACGATACATTTTGCAAATTATACAAGTTTCCAGAATTTGACCAATTTGGAAATGTTTAATAGTTGTGTAATTTGAAAGCGTTTTCAATTAATATTTAATATTCAATATATACACACGCACACACATACACACACACATGTATAAATTTAATATTCAATAAATATTGGCAATGAAAATGTGTTTTAGAGCAGTTAAAGTCTTAATGATTTGGATAATATCTCTTCAATTGATAACCTTTTCACTTCAAATTTTAATTTTCATACACCCGTCCCATCCTAAAAAATTCACAGAAAATCTATTTCAATTCTGTCGTGACTCTCCTGAAATACAGTAATGGTCATTCCCTCCGTTGGAAATGAGAGTGTGCCATTGAATGACATTCGCATTGTAAATGTAAGACTACAAGGAAGTGAAACACAATCAATATATAAAATTCTTATTTTGACAAGGGGTTTTCTGTTCAAAAAACATGCCTCTTATTTAAAAAAAATAGGTTTTGCATTTCTTTTAACGTTTAGGGATCTTTACTAAAACCGCAAAGGAATGAGGCCCAAATTCAGTTTATTACCTCCCAAATCATGGCCCAAAACGAATCCCATTTTTAACATGTCGGTTAGGTTTTGGGATCATCCATTGAGCAAATGCTGGTAAAGCGACGTGTTGTGCTTCTGGACGTAAAGTTTCACAATGCACACGTTTTCTTCAGCTCTCCATATGCTAGCTGTAATGCTAGAGCCGGTGTGTATGGTTTTGGTATTTTATTAGCAATACTACTGTATTTCTTTTTCATGCTGGTTTGTTTTGTTTTACTCGGGAGCAAGCACTTCTAGTTTTCAAATGCTGACAATTACCCTCAAGGAAATAATAAACACCCACTTCGCTACAGCAAACTGAATTTGAGACGTTGTATGCTAACTGCCCGTTGTATGCGAAGTGGCTCAGGGCGAAGCGCGCAGACTTCGCGTTCGGAAGGCCCGGATTTAATACCCGTGCCGGCCAACGTGACCGGGGTTTTCGTGGTTTCCCTCGTTCATCCAGGCGAATGCTGGGATGGTTCTACTGAAAGGCCACGACTGCGAAACCGGCGTCGCTAGCCGAATTCGTTAACCACGTGTAGTCAGCGAATTCGAGACATCGCGGGTTCCTGGTTGGGTGGCCGACTGAGATCCCCGGGATCTAACGGTGCTGAGGCCAATTGCTCTTTACGTGAGATATAATGGCTAAATACTAACACAAATACGCTAACAGCCCGTATGTAACCTAAATCAAGTATTTTTTTAAGCGTATCAAAGACGAGAGGAGCCTGTGCGAGAGGCGCCGCTGCCTATTCCTCAGGTTCAAGCACACTGTCTACGAGACGCATCTTGTCATCATTCACTGATGAAGGGTAACTTAAGGTTCTCGAATCGATACAGTCATTGTTTGCGACAATACTGCAACTCCAGTTCAGCGAAATAACATACATGGTCGCGGTGAAAATCATTTAGGTTTCGATTTAATTCATACAAAAACCAGCGTAGATTTCATTTTCTATGAGTTGAATTAGACGTGTGCTTATTGAGTCCAGTGCGGGTCTGCCTGCCACTGCGAGGCGAGGCGAGGCGCGGTGCGCGCGTGCGACGCGCGTGCGGGGCGGAGGGCGGCGCGCGGCGGGCGGGCGTTTAGGCCTAGGAGCGGCCGCGAGCGCGCCCCGACGCCAGGGCTCCTCGAAGGGCAGTGCAGCGGAAACGCCGGGGCGCGACGGCTTGAAACCGTCGGGAGGGCGAACGGGAGCGGAAACCAACGAAAACAAGGCGCAACAGACGACGCACTTCCAAAGCTCCAAAATAACGTGTTCGCTTTCACGAGATGCGAGGAAAACACACTGTTTTGTACTGCAGCACGATGCAAAAAACGCCTGAAGATTTCGTTAGAAACTGATTTAGATTGTGGAAGCATAAATTGTTGTTCATTTTCATCAACATTTGCTGCCGGGACGCTGCATAGAATCATCTGACGCGCTCATGGTTTAGGAAATAATTATCATCCTAGTGTATTCGTCTGTCGTGCGATTGTACACAAAATTTCTGTGCGGAATATTTATTGTATCAATGACGATAAGTAGTTGTTTATACTCACGTTTTTATGTTAAAAATGTGTGTTTAGGTCCTCAATTCTACATTAACAATTTCCTGTGAATGGTCTGTAAGTATCTAAATATGTTCAACCTCCTGTTACTTCATTGTGAAGGTGCTGGAAATGCGTTACGATACAGGAGGCTTCAACTGTTTCATAATTTTTCTCTTCCTACTTCTTTTCTCCCATTTGTGTTCATCTATCACTGAAAATCGAAGTTTATAAATGCTGATAAATATGAGTGGGCGATGACTTCCAGGTCCTGAATCTTCAGTGTTCTTGAGGAGTAAAGTTTCAACCTACTCCATGTCGAAATAGTAAGACTTTTCGTTTTAATGCAGAGCATAGAGTGACGATTGAAACTTTGTCAATATTCCCTCAGGTTCTGGCAATCTGTCTACGTGAAGCAACTTATCATTCCTTAATGAAGACTAACTTAAGGTTTTCGAATCCATAAATCATTCTCTGCGACCATACGTCTCCAGTTCAGCCAAATAATATACATATTTGCGATGGAAAACATTTAGGTTTCGATTTCATTCATTGAAAACTACCGTAGATTTCATTTCATATGAGTAAACATGTATTTATTACGTTTAATGTTATTTTAGATACTTGCAAACTATTACACTAAATGATAACTGAATATTGTGAAATAATGTTTTTTTCTGCCTTTAATAATGTACATGTTTCTGTACACAAAGAGTCGAATTTAATCTTCTTTTTTCGTCACATTTTCAATTGTTTTGAGATAACGCACGAATAACACTTCACTGAAATACTCGCGTTCTGAAAATTACTCGTGAATTTGATGGCTTCAAATAAATATTACAATATTTTTAAAGGTTTCAATAATATTGCGTGAAATAGTATATCTCTATGCCAAGAAAAAATATACATTCACTACAACACTTTCACTTGTATACATTTTGAATTATCCATAATTTTTAAATTTTGCAATGTGCTGTTCATAGCCATGTTTTAAAAGCCCGTAAAAATATTATCTTTCTAAACGTAAGTATTATTGATTAATTTTGTCAACATTAATAAGTCATTCAATTTACTACGGTAAATAAAGAACGAGTATAACTTCAGCGTCGACAGTTATGGTGGTTCTGTTACATAATGTATACTTACAATTACGATGACTATGGACCATATCTCAACAAAATATAAACGGAAGCATAGCACGTTCACGAACCATGAAATATTCATTCACGCAGAGATAAGTCGAACACATACATCTGAGTATAAGAATTACAGATACTTGAAGATCCACAAGATTGTGACTACAGTGAAAGTCGTAAAAGCTTCTTGCACGAAAACCTTTCATTAGCATGCGTGAAATGTGTGTCAAATTCACAAAACGCTGGAATAAACATGTTTCGGAGGAGTGATACCAGGAAATCACACGTCACCGCCTGCGTCGGATAAACATTGGAAAGCCTTGCGGACAGCTCCTGGATGTAATTAATCAAACGTGCCAGGTTCTCGAGACAGCCATGGAAGTGAATGACAGGCTTGCAAGGAACAGCAAAATATAGTTGTCATAAAATGGAAAACGAACTGCGCGATAGGAAAATCTATGAATTTCTCTCTTGAGACACTGGAATCAACAAATGTTGTTTGATCTTTTTATCCTTGTTGCAATCATAACATCAAAAAAATACAAAAATCTTTAAATCGTTTGATTTTGTTTGTTACGAATCTCGAATATTGCTTATAAATATTTTTACTAAATTTAATAGCTGAAACAATATAATTTTAATAATAAGAAATGGTTTACCAGAACTATTGAGTTTCATCCTCCTAACTTTAAAATATGTTTTAAAATAAGAAAATACGTGTATAATCATTCATAAGAATATATTTTCGAAACATGTTTCACCTACAAGAAACGCCTGTATTATTTCAGAAATCTGAAGTTCAGTGACTCTGCTTTAGCGAGTGCTCCATTCTCAGTTGCGTTAATGATCATCTTTCCGGCTCGGACTAATCTCTACAAAACGTGGCGCACACACAGTTTTCTTCACCGATGCGAACTTTGTAGCTCGTAGGTATCTTTACATAATAACCCTCTCTCTGTACTGCTAATGAAATTAATGCTTTGTTAAATGTATCACGAAGACAAAGGACACATTTTGTGGGAATCACAATTTTCCAATGATTTGAATCTCCTCATAATATATTTTTACTTGGCTTTGAGAGAAAAACTCATTAGTATTTCTTTTAAATTAATTAAATGAAAAAAATGTTGCGGAAGATGTTTGCTGTACTTTAAGAAAATAAGTTATTCAGATGTCAGAATAATAATATATATTTTTTACAAATTCATTGAATATGCAAGCGTGAAAAGCACAAATTATGGCTTCACATGGCAGTAAAAGTTAAACGAACGAAAATGCTGAATAATGCCGTTACCTAAGATTCCAATATGTTTTTCCAATTCCAGAGGCCGCCGTTTTACCTGTAAAAGGAGAAGGAAATTCGTTTTAATATTATGTCACAGTTTCAATTGCTTCGATGCTTATTTCATGCAGTTCTTTTAATTTTTTTAACAGGGTAAAATTAATTTTAATACATTTTAAATGAAATTTAAAATTAACGTATTTAGACTTGTTTGGTTATTTACATCACTTTTATTTGTGATTTTTTCAAAAAAAAATATTTCGTTTAGGTATTGCATCGGATTCTTCTGCATTTATATAGAAAATTAAAGGAATATATAGCATATAAGAACAGTCGTGCGCTTAACAGTTATGAATTCAACTTTTAAATGTTTGCAATACTATTAATGAAGAGTCAATTATCCAACTTGTGTATTGTGTATGCGTTGAAATGTTTTTAAATAATATTAATTTTTTTCGCCCGAATAAGAATTACCGCAGAATCGACGTTAGGACATTCCTACAGTAATTCTTGTGAGTTCAAAAATTAACTAGTAGCATACGGAATTTGGTGTATAACATCAATATACATTTGTTTTTTGATTAAAAATAGAAAATAATTCTGTAGATGATTTTAGTTCTATCTTGCAACTTTCGGCTGTCTTGATCCAAGTGATGTAATGTTATTTTACCAATATGATAACTCGTATTGACATGCAATTAATCTGGTTGTGACATCTATCACAAGAAATATTAGAAAATGATTTATCCCATAGAAGGTCAATTTCATGCCTCTTTTCATAAATGAATATGAAACTTTTTGAATAAATGAAAAGTAAAAAAGAAACGTTTTGCTTTTGTATTTGTGTAATGGCATATCACAGCAGGTTGGTTATTCATGTATGGTGTTTAATAAATATTTGTGTGACCCATGTTGTCACCACACTAGCTTGTGTTATGAGCATGTTTTATTACGAAACGAGACATGTTAATGTATAATTTTTTGGCCTTAATGTTATCGGATCATATTTACTTCGCTGATAACACGTGTAATGAAAGTTATTTACAAGCTGTCTTCGTAATCACGAGTACAAATGCGTCACGTGCCAAATACGTCAGCCATGACTCCATTATTAATTCAATTTGCCATAAAATGTTATTTTATAAACAATTTATTACATCGAAAAATGTCGTTTGTAATGTTGGTATAAAAAAAACTTGTTTCACAAAATTTCCGTGGTAAAATTACATGCGGAAGGTATAAGCTTTCCTTAAATTAACACAATTTATACATTTAACAAACAAAGTACATCGGTACCTTACACCGTGAGAATTCTAGAGATTTTAACTAGGTGGTGTGAATTTTTCCCCGGTGTGTGTCACACTGCATTGTCTCAGATACCTTTACCTTGAGTATCCACCCCAAAGGTTTCCATGTACCCGTTATTCCAAATAAATCAAAATGTGTGAACTTCGTTTTGATTTCTATCAATTATGAAGCGCCCGTTCCCTAAACGTTGCCCTGCATACGTCGTCGCAAAGTTACCTTACGTCTAGATATATGAAAAATGTGTTTGGACGATGGCAAGGACGCAAAGAGCCATTCGCAGAGAAACTTCATGTCGTGCCGGAGCGACGGAAAGGGAGCGCACGCAGTTCCGACGGGGATGCGCCGATTTGCGCCCGTCAGCAGCGCAGTCGCCCATTAGAGGAGCTCCCGGCGCGCCTCCGCACAATCCCTCCGCACTAGGGAATCGGCGCCACCACCCTGGTCCCCGCGCGGCGGCGGCCGCAACCCGGGGGCGGGCGCTGTCTAGCCGGCCGCCGCGCCCCTAGCAATTAGGGGGTGCCAGGGTACCGTTGCCAGCAGATGCCTCCGCCACTGCCCCCGCCGCCGCCGCCGGCCTGGCCGTCCAATAATAAATAACGAGCTGTGCCTCGGGCGGCAACCTTGATTGCCTCCAACCGTAATGGCAGCCACCGAGCGACCTGCAATTGAAATCCTCCGGCAACTACCGGTCGAGAAGGTCGGGGCTCTCGACGCGACACCTACCGCACGCCCTCGGCAGTTACGGCCTGTCGCGGCGTGACGACGGGGCTTGTCCTTCTCTATTAAGCTCTTTGACGTACAATGAGACCTTCAAAGATGCCAAGTCGTTTGGTTAATAAAACAGCGATGAACGTTCTATTCCATGATCACATTACTCAACAATTGTAAAGGGAATCAACTGCGTTGAAACTCAAGATAAAGTGAGCCTTAACACAAAAATGTCATCAAAAATATTATAACATGTCATACATTTTTTTTATTTTGAGTATTACACTAAATAATAATTTACAAATAAATTAATTGCTACTGTAGGGTATCCTCAGATATATCAAAATATTTTCTCGAAAAACATATTTTAGCACATCTTTGCTTTAAAATATTTTTCACTTGAAGATAACGTAATACATCCTAAAGTAAGCGTTCAAGATATGGTTGAAAGTGGTATGTTTATGAAGAATGACTGCGGAATTCTTCATTAGTCATAGTTATTTCAGTCAGTCTTCATTAGTCATTCTTCAAAGCATTTTCAATCATCTGAATTGAATCATCATGACACCAAGACCTATAAAAGTGACGTAGACTCTACGTAAAAATATTTTACAGAATATTTCAAATAAAAAAAATCTCCATGTGCATTAGTTTTTTGGATAGTTCAATCGAGTTAATAGCAACCCACACAATAAGAAAATCTGGAGAGGGCAGACGGTCTCTAATACCCCGATTTCGAAGAGTGTTCTAATAAGGACGACGTAATAATGCGCTCCTTATGTAGCCCTGAGATAAATAAAGCAAACAGAAAATAAAATTGAAAAAATAGTAACTTGCTCCTATCTCCCCGGTAACGAGCAACATCGCAGTAAGTATATTGTACTTGAAATTGCTTCACACAAACATTAAAAATATTTTACCAGTTGCAACAAGCGCATCGTACCACTTTATGAAAAAACAGTTAATGTTACTTTACTAATGAATCACAAGAATCCCCGAGCTTTATCTCTTTATTTAATCAAAGGAAGAATGCGGAGCATCTCCAATTTATTCATCTGGTATATAATGAAGAGTTTCATAAAAAGTACGTTTGACATTCCATTTTCTATTTCAATTTCCATTGCGGACATGAAGAGACTTCTCCTTTCCCGCATTGAATACGTTGACTACGTTTTTTACCTACCTTATTCAAAATTTTTGAAAAAATAATTTTCAAAAGACACTTACAAGTAACTAAAGAACTACCACAAGAGTCACCCTTATCACCGACTTTATTTAATTTATACGTAGCAGACATTCACAAATTAAATGACATCCACGTTGCACAGTTTGCTGATGATACAGCCTTATATAATTCGACAGAAAATAGAAGTGGGGCTGTGGAGACAAGGCTTGGTCTTTTGAAAATAATGATCAAACTACTATCTACAAATATGATTTATTATATTAATCTCAAGTGTTTGCTGAGCGGAAGAGAAGTGTGTCAAATGAAACATTAAAAAGCTTTTGAAAGCCCTGCATTTTTCACCTGCTGGTCAAAATTACCTTATAGTTAATTGGATTGTTGGTGAAGTAGATACCTTTTTTATTTTGATAAATAAATAGAGATATTGTCAGGTATCAATATTTTAATTCAACTAATGATCATTTCGATCGCGTAGCGATCGAAATGATCATTAGTTGAATTAAAATATTGATACCTGACAATATCTCTCTTTATTTACCTTATAGTCTTTATAACCTATGAGCGATATTTCTAACACATTTTGAGGCGTAGTGTAGGTACTTAATGTGTGATATGTAAACAGTTCAAAACATATTTCTGCATGATAAGTAAATAAATTAGTAAATAAGTAGATAAATTAAAGAAAGTATTTTTTCCTGCTTAGTTGCTTGTTCAGTGCTTCTCCGTATACGTTCTTGTGAATGTTCACATTAAGTGTTAGTTCCTCTCTATATGGTCGATTAAATATCGACACTTAAATTGTTCCATCTGTATGACTGAATATTTAGTTAGCGCTCCTTTTGTGTCATCAAACTAGGAAATCCATTCCATTTCATTTACCATGCTTGTGGGATACAATATTCTAGACCCATCTCTTATTCTCTTTCCCATGCTCTTCCCCGACTTATCACGCAAAGAATCTCGCCGTAGATCCGTCAGTATGATTGTATTATTGAGTCGTTCTGTTTCACTTTCACAATTCCATGCGTACTCGAAAATAGTTTTGGGATGGTAGGTGGTTTTTGTAAATCTTTTCTCTAAGTGTAATAGTTATTAACTTCATTAGACGATATAGAAGAAACACCTGACGCGAGTGGAAGTTTGTAAATCGAGGCGTTAGTCAACAAAGTTCATTCATCATTTGTGAGATCGACCGTGTGTAATTGAATATTTTTCGTAATACCGCTTCCATATCAGAAAAATAGTATATACAATTTTCTTGGAGTAGTGCATATTTTTTCAAGTTTTAATGCATATTTAGTGTAGGACATTTTTAGGAACAACTAATTTTCTTTCGATTGTTCGTGACGGACAGCAACTGTTAAATCCTTAAAATGCACCTCGGCTGTTGAAAGTGACTTTTCGTTCGTGTATTTGGTTGCGACATTTCAACAGTAGAATAAGAAGATATTAAGAAAGATTATCTTTACTGAATGGCAGATCCTTTTTTTAACGCTTGTCCACGGTCTAAAGCCTAGATATTAGACAAGCAGATCTAAGTTTGAGTGAATAACAAAGACTTTTGGAAAGTAATGGCACAGTTTTGACTATTTAGACTTCCTATAAATGAGTATAACTAGTATTTCGAAGAAAATCGTATATTGCTGATTTACACAAAATGTAATCTAGTTATTACAATTCGAAGTAAAATGTTGTTCCCTCGTTATTAGATTAGTTAAATGTCCTCTCTTACAATGCGAGAACAGACGTTTAAATCAAGTCGTAGGCTTCCGCGGCCAGAGTCTTGTGGGTGATCTGGGCTGTCCGGGTGACCACTTAAAACGTCGGCAACACAGCCTTGGACGCGGCGTCACCCGGACAGCCCAGATCACCCAGACGTTTAAATCGTAAGCATGTCACATCGACTGAACAATGAGGAACGGAGTGGACAGTGGAGCGCAAGTGCACGTGCGTCTGCCAACTTGACGCGTGCAATGTCGGCCGAAAAGATGCATCGCGTGGACGTAGCTTTAGAGAGCGAGTCTTGAGGAGCGGCGTGGGCGTCGGGGCCCCGCGCCCCCGGGCCGCCCTGCGCCGCCCAGCCGTCGCCCCCGCCGATCCTATCGCTTGGGCCTTTGCATTTCACATCGGCGCCCGCGCCCGCGCCCGCGCCGAGCTGGACAAAGCGCCCCACACATACGCAAAGTCATCTAAAAGTATACAACACAGGAACAAGTTACTCAAAATACATGAAATCTGTAAACAATATTTTTCATGATAAGTTTCCGTTATATCAACATAACGCAACCAGAGGGTGGGGAAAACCATTCTTGTGGCTGCGTGCGTTAAAGAATTTAACAATCCACTGTCCATTAAGATCAAACGAGAGAAGTGAGTTGTAGCTGAAACTGGCGTGTAGGTTCTCATATTCAAAGAAAATGTATTTCTTATTTTTATGATTTTTACTCCTAAAAATGGAATTTCGAAAAGAATTAAAGGACACACCGTCGATACCACAAACAACGGACTTAAAACCTCAGCTAGCGCCATAGTTTTCAAACTTCGGCCGCGTCCACTGTATTTCCATTATAAATACTCCGCTCCATATCAGCGTAATGTTAATAACAATATAAATTCTCTTCTCTTTCATAAATAGCCGCATGCTGGCTCGTCCGTGTCACGTCTAATTGTTGGATGAAAGTTAAACTAGAATTAATTCCAAACATGAACATTTGCAAACATTCCATGAAAGTTTAGAAAAATCAAGATGATTCAATTGTGAAACATTAAAATATGCTTATTGTTTGTGAATAAGAAGTCGCTTGCGGTGCTTCCCTCCTCCACGTGTTTCCGTCAACAGAAATCGCCTCAGTCGCGACGAGCTCGAAATTCACTACATGTGTGGTAGTGTAGTGCATGTCAGTACATGAGTGTTCAAGTGGAGAGGAAGGATCCAGGGAGAGGAAGGAAAGATCGCGCGTGGTCCGTGGCACGTGGCACGTTTGTTAATTTACTGTTGGACATTCATCTGGTATTGATAGGAGAAACAAAGGAAAACTACGCGACCACAGTAGCCGAACGTTCTTTTCTCCTTCAGGCAGCGGCTCACTTCGACCTAGCAATGTAGATCTGGTAGGCCAAGGCCGCGGGCAATGTAACTAGCTTGCTATTAGAGAGTTGGCGGACTCCGCGCCCAGAATGACTGGCGTGAGATTTAAAAGTAAGTGTTGTAGAATGCTCCGGGTTGATGGGACGTCAATAGACACGTACGTCATGGAGAAGTCAGTTGACAGTATTGCCCAAATTTAACAAAAGTAAAACTCATTTTTTGTAATAAAGCAAAGAAATTATATTACAATTACATAATTCATGCCAGATTTAAAATCGACATTTCAGAGTAAAGTTAAACATTTTGAATTGAAAGCATCTTGATTTTGTAATCCCGTTTACTGAAGATTAAAATAATTTAATGATTTTCTTAAGTCGAGATTAGGTTTAATATACAAAGATTCTTCTCCGTTAAAAGAGCTGTCCACCAGTAAGCGGGAATTGTCAAGTTGCAGAGACTTATGATAAATAAATAAAGATATTGTCAGGTATCAATATTTGATACCTGACAATATCTTTATTTATTTATCATAATAATAAGGTATCTACTTCACCAACAATCCAATTAATTGCAGAGACTTGTTAATTTATTTCATATTATTTCTATATACAACAAATATCTGAGTTATTTCCCAAGATATTACATGAAACTAGGAAAAATACACTATTCAAGCATATTCCTGCCCATTGATAAAATGTTTATACAAAGAAGAATTTTAAAAAATTAAATAGGGAATATAAACGTAATTCAAAACTCAGCTGTTTAATAGAAGAAATCTGGCAAACGTTTTCATATAGAGCCACTGTTCCCCGCTTCGCGCCTTTTCAGCTTGCGCGTGTACACCCCTTTCTGGATTTGGAGGGGAAGTGCAAGCGGAGTCAGGGGAAGTTGCCTGAGCTCGCAGGGATGCCGGACTTCCCAGGCAGCCAAGTAGCTCGTGCGGGCGCAGTTTGACAAGCCATATACATTGAATTGAATTGAATTTATGCCTTATTTTACGTGGCGAGACTAGGGCCGTCAGGCCCGCTCTTCCGTCTCATCACGCAAATTTCGCTACGCTCCTTTCACCCACTAGCAGAGGAAGAAGGTATTTCTTGAGCGAGAAACAGGCGATTTTTGAATTTAGCTCAGAGGCGTCATTTAGGCTTGAGGATCTTTTACATGCAAGTAAATCTACTAACATGGGACAGCCGGCTTTACTTCCCCTCCGAAGGAAGGCGTACGAAGGATTCTTTCGCCCTTTAAAAATCCACGGCTTCGATCAGGTTTGAACCCGCCCGGTATACCAGCCCGATACGCTAACCGTTACACCGTCACCGCGCGCATACATGGTAGCGACAACCCCTCACCCTAGGACGTGCCGGTCCGAGATGCAGCAGCGGCAACGGGGGTTGTCGGTGAGCGCCCCCAGCCGTTAGCCCCCGTGTGCCGCGCCGCGCCGTCCTGCTGCCGCCCTCGACACGCTGTCCCATCTGGTGGCGGGGGCGGTCGTGGATCGCCGGCAGTTCCTTCGCGCCACGCCCCCGGATTCCCCGATCGCCGCCGTCGCCGCCGCCTTCTGCTTCCGGAGATGAGCCGGATGCGGAACCGCTAGGCCGCGCCGCACCTCCGCCCCCCTCCCTCCCGCGCCGCCCAAATGGAGAGTTTGGCTTTCATCGCGACCTCCTTCACACCAGAAGCTCTTCCTCGATGTCTAAGTATCTGTAGAATAACTTCTCCAAGAGCGCTAGCATGAACAATATAAATTTCTTGTTGGATCCGCGCGAAAATTCCCCACTTCGTAAATTATTCTCATAAAATTTGTTTGTCGCGACCTCATAAAAGAAGAGCCTGTAAAACTTTCTTATGCATTCATGCACTTGATGTAAAGACAGAAAAACACCATCATCTAGCAGAGGAATTAGGGCTATGTGGAAAGTAGATGAATTCAAATATGAATGCTGAGCTGCACAATATTATACCGCTGTTCACCTCAGCATTAGAGACTGTACGATGTGCACCTCAGCATTAGAGACTGTGTCATTTCTTGACAATTTCATTTAGTTGGTAATTATTGGAAGATCTATCTACAAAGCTCTATTTCCATCGTCTGGAAAATAGTCAGGCATATATTAAATAAAACTAATGAAAATAATAATAATAATAATAATAATAATAATAATAATAATAATAATAATAATAATAATAATAATTACGTAATATATTATTATTATTATTATTACTATTATTATTTGTATCATATGAATATGGAATACTGCTGAAAGAAACCATCCTCTAGGTTAATGACTTCGATCAACATGCGTTTTTTTGTTAGTATTCTTTCCGTAGTTTTTCCTGATCTATGGTAAATGTATCTTTTCTCCTCCCAATCGTCATACGTTTAATTTTTTTCCCATTAAATAAATAAATACGGTAGTGTGTGGTTAACATTCTTGTTAACATTCATATTAATATTGCTACCTGTTTATTAACAAACAAAACCACAGATTTCCGTGCGAATAAATTGCAGAGAATATTAAAGAGCCAATTTCATTAAATTTTATGTACATATCGTCATTTGCACGTTTTGATCACTAATCACAGAGTGAGGTATCCAGCAACTTCCAAAAATGTAAAAGAAGTACGGAAAACTTCTCAACTCGTGGATTTCATTCTCTCGAAGGTCCCTTAAGAAGTCCCGAAAAGGGGATTTTATGAGCTTAGGACGCGATTTGTGGTGAACGGTGCATTGCGGATTGCCTGTCCACCCACTCACTGATTACATTACAGAGTAATCTAACAAATTCTAAATTGTTATAAATAGTACAATGAGTTGTTATAAATAGTACAAAACCATCATTTTGCCTTAGCGTATTCTATAAAGAGAAGATATTTAGTAGCTTTTAGTTTTGTTTCCCAATAATTAATTATAAATGTATGTTTTGGAATTTTAAAATTTAGTTTTGATAATGACATGCATTTGAAGTAATCAGCGAATTTACTGCAGATTTCATAATTTTAAGTTGATTTCATCTTTAAATATTTTTTATGTGAAATGCGGCATAAGATTGCATGACATTATGACGTGAGGCAGAATACATTTATTGCGTCTACTGGCACTTATCGTCTCATGAATGTGCAAATAAACGTAACTTATTTTTCTCAATCATGAGGAAAATCACATGTCCCATTCGCATGGTGTGTATGCATCTGTTATACACGTCTTTTACTTTCTGTCACTTCTTAAGAAGAGAAAGTTATGTAATTGTGATGCCGAAAACGGCAAATTTTCGACAGAAAAACTCTTATTGACGGGCCCTGGTAACGAAAAAGTGGATAATTCTTATTTCTATATATGGTACATTACTTCTAACACATGGTGTAGCCAGTATCAATGTTTTGCGGGTCCTTGACACCACAACGTTGATTGACGTAAAAACGAACGAATGTCCGTGTGTCCCACTGTCCGTCGGTCTATCCGCCTGTGGTCAACTTTAGCGCCTAAATTGTTCAGCCGATTTTCTCCAAAATTGATATTCCCCGATTGATTGAAATGATTTCGAGGGTCTCTAAGTTTGAACGGATATTTTGAAGTAGATTGATACAGGGAATAGACAAAAAGTCCCACTTATCCAGTCTTTCAGCACACAAGTTTGCTTATCGAAGTGTCAGCATGTGTTTTGAGTGTCCAAAAACGATTAGATGGAACCATAATGAGAAAACTAGAACTCGAAAAGCAATGAAGACAATGATGACCTCTGAAACAGAGAAGTACTCAGAAGTCTTCATAAATATCGAAATGGGAAAATGTCGGTTTACAGATTTAAAAATGTACGTACACTTTTCTTCCCATGCCTATTCCCTATCCACCGAGAGAACGAAGTGGATGTAAAATGTACATGGGAATGCAATCGCTGATTGGTACAAGCTCACTAATCACACTCGCCTTGGCACGTTTTTAAGCATACGCGTCAGAAAATAGTTCTGTGAAAATCAAGTAACTGTATGTTACATACAATAGAACATGCGTAATCATAGGTGATTATTTACTTTAAATACAATAGAACATGCATGACATTAGTGATTATTTACTTTAAATTACATAAGTTGAAAGTGAAATTTAAGGACAAGCGCAAATAATAATGGTACATATAAAGAGAAGTAGTTTCCTTCTAATGGCGGACTACTTAACATATATGTATAACATTTAGTGAGATATTAGTTTGGAAGTTACATCGGAGAAGTGGCAACAATGTATTGAACATGTAATACGGGAAGAACAAAGAATGTGTGACTTGCAAGATGTTACTAATATCTATTGTTGTTGATAGTTTAATAATCAACCTCGACAACGGCTCAAGTTCCTCTGAAGATTCAAGCCTGGAAAAGGTACAGCCACTGTTACATTCAGACACCTTTTTTTCAAGTGCTAAGTTGTGTCTAAATTTCATGTCAATTAAATATTATTTTTGCGTGAATGTTTGCCTTTCTGTGTAATAACAAAAAATTCAGCATTTAATATACACATCGCTGCAATGCCCTCCAAACTCACAGATTCGTGGCGATTTTGCGACAAAATCACCCTTTGCGAGCCCTTGAGTCGTTGTCTGGAGACGTCCAGCGGGAGCTGCCCTGATCGAGCGTTTTCCACCTGGGAGAGAGCGCTTCCGGAGAGATACATGGACGGGGAAACCTCCCGAAAACCGACGTCTAGGTCGGTGCTGTATCCAACCATTCAGAGGAGATGGGCCAAATGGAATGCACTACACTGACACGACTATTGGCAAATTCCGCGCGAAACAGCAATCAGTCTACAGAATACGGCGAGTTTTCCGAAGCTTTCCCAGAAGACAAGCAGTCTCAAGGGGCTACCTTACCCGCGCGTGGCGAGGTTGGTTTTGAAAGCACGCAGCACGAAACGTGTCAGCGCGAGCGCCGTCGGGGTGTCCTGCCGCGGCGGGGGCGGGCGCGGGCTTGCGGAATCTTGCCCTGCGCAACGCGCCTTGCCTCACGCCCCCGCCCACGCCCACGCGACGCGGCATGAGGGCGCGCCCGCATGCTGCGCGGCCGCACGCGAAATTTATGGCCCACTTTACGGGCGGGCCGCCGCTCGCTCGGTGGTGGCAGTTGGGTGGCTCAGGGCAGCGGTTCATGTCACTGCACTGCCGGCGACCGACGGTGGCAGGATTTTCGACACTACAGAGCTACGTCGAATTCAGCTGCTGTCTGCAAGATACGTCTAGTGACTGGTTGCGCTGATCGGTGGTTTCTCCGATCCACACCAGGCGAATGCCGGAGCAGTACCCTAACAAACGGGCCACGGACCGCGCGCCAACTTTCCTTCCTCTTCCTTGTCCTATCCTCACCCCTTACTTTGACGTACACGCCCTACACAGCCACACATGCCGGTAGGCCAGTTGGGAGCATGGAGCTGCTCCCGGCTGGGGCGGTGCTCCGCTGGTGGGAGATACTTGGTTAGAAAAACCATCGCAAGCCCGTAGGATCTCGCCATCGAGCGCGGAAGAACCTCCCGTGGCTCACGTTAATGCAGTACATTAATTCCCTTAGCAGTTGTCGCGCCCGGAAACACTAATCAACCTCGTGGACGAGTGCTCTCAGCTGGCAGTCACGGAAGAAAAGTCCCCTTCTCGAAAAATATACACTTGGGGGGAGGGGAGGGGAAGCGATTTGGGCACCAAGAAGATAAATCACACCAGCCACGGGCGGTGTCACTCTAATCGTAAATGGTAATATCTCAATAATGGGCGAAGTGTAGGATCTGTCTCAAGCCCTCCACGTTACTACAGGATCCAGTCTACAGTGCTGCACAGCAACCCATTTAATCGCTAGCACTCGGTCAAAAATTGCATTCTTCGGCGCTGAATGTCGGGGCGCCCTGCTCACCACCACCCTGGTCACCGTCATCAGCGACACCGATCATAGCACTGGCCTTGATGGCCTCGCTTCGACTGAGGAAGACTGTCACGCCCGATGGTATTGCAGAACGAGATAAGCAAAATGCAAAAGGAACACTTCAGATTAATATTTCATTTATTACAGCTATATTTCCCATAATGGCTGTCCTACTAACTATGGGCCATCCCCATAACTTCTAAAGGTAACCGTTATCGAAGTGAAAATTCGGCTCAAAAATGCTGAATTATGGAGCAAGTCATATGCCGTAGAGGTATTCTTTGAAATATTTTTATAGTGTTCCAGAACTTTTAACATCTATAATTTTTTAGATAGAACCAGTATATTTGTCTCGTAAGCAATGGACATCATACATACAATGATATGTTATGATCGTATGTTAATATTTTGATTTTAAATTAAGTACAAAATTAGATTTTATGACTTGTGATTTTACATTAAACGGACTACTTTCTTTAGCACCCCTCCAATTGTTGCCTTCGGAAGGTGGCCTTCGTGGCACCGAGACAAAGAGTATATATCTGTTCCGAAGCCGTTACGTATTTTAAATCATATGTCAGAAAGAGTAATTTTATTCTCAAATTACTAAATTTTGCGTTTTATTCCTTAAATTGTGACTCGGAATCACAAGAACCGAGGATCAGCCGATAGGTTACCTCAACCGAGCGCTTTTCGCTCTGTTTTTCTTTGCATATTCAAATAGGAAGTTTACTCGGAGAAGATGCACATTGCACAATTCTGGAAAAAAGAACAAATACGATTATAAGCAGTAAAGCAGTATGAGGGATTTCGTTAAGCCACTTTTACGAGCTACAATTGAGTCTGCATTCCATAGACTCGTTTCCAAGCAAAGAAACTTCTGAAAATAAGTAGACATCTCACAACAACATTAAAATACTACTGCAGATAAAACAAACGTCGTTCGGCAATAGTAAATAAAGTGCGAAATAGATCCAGTTTTAAAGACAATGAAATAATATCTTCCCGCAACTTACGATACATAATAGTTGTTTAATTAATTTAATATTTGTTTTTTAACTGGGAACAAAATATTTGTTAATAATAAAGAATATAAACAAATAGTTTAATATTTCATTCGATTTGTACGTATATCTTTCGTATTTCTTATATGAAATAATTGCAGAATATAGTGTTATGTAGTAGGTTCAACCTTTACTAGTTCCTGAATTGCACTATATCTCATTCCATTTGATTTCCTGTTTTAATAGCTTTATCTCAGTTTATTAATGTATTTATTCGGAAAATAAGCATTCTAAATACACTTGTTAATCGGGAATAAATCCAGAAAGTTAAATCCAGAAGAGAATAGGACCTCATTTTAAACCCAACTGTTCTAAGTCGAGATGAAGCATGAAGGTATTTTTATCTTTAAACAAACGACTTTCAATATGCGGATTGTCGCTCTGATCAAGCTAGTTTTTGTTTGTATGAATTTATTTCGCTGACCCTTCGTTTAGAAAGTTCTCTTCTAGAAGCATCGACTGGACACTAAGAAATCCTAAGGCCCTCGGCTAGTGAAGATGGGGAACTCACGAAATGCAAGAAAGAAATGTCTCCACCGATTGGCGCGGAGGCTCCTTCAAAAGAGGGTCGTTCGTTACCCACATCGAGTGGACTATTCATTTTTGACGTAAATTCTTTAAAATATGTTATATCTGTTTCTAATTTGCGCCTTGCGCACCGATGATGAAAGCATGGCTCCTGGAAAATTTTGAAAGTGACCTCTTGGATTTTAATATGTTCAATCCCAGATTTTTAACCTGACAGTTTGTGGAAATTAGTTTCTCATTTGGAGAAGAGGATCTCCAACCTCTCTGCGTACACTCTAAATGTCTGAACATAAAATCAATTGAATGTATTTACTGTATCTTCAGTTTTAATTTCTATCTCCTAGCATTGTTTTTTTGAACTAGTAAAGCATGACATACGTAAATACAAAGTTCAATAACAAAGCAAATGAAAATTTCCCTTCTCCTTGTTTAGATTTGGCGCGCCCATGTTTATTTTCCGTGATGTGTTTTATTTATTCGTTTATGCACCGAACAACCCATCATTTTCCCCCGCTTGAGAAACTTTGCCTTCGAATTTTGCGGGCGGCGGACGCCCTGCGACCTGGCCGGGCGCACCTGTCGCTCGCTGGCCGCTCGCGTCCGAGCTGTCGCTAATCGCCTTCGCTATCGGTCGAGGCGCGCGTCTCAATTGATGAAAATGGCTTAAATCCGTCTCCGCGCGATTGATTTACGGCGCCGGGTGCCATCGCTTTCAGCGCCCTCAAATAAAGCAGCGCCGACGCCATGCTACGCCCTTGCCTCCGCGGCTGCTCCTAACGCCGTATTGCCAAGCTTGTCATGCAAAATATTGTAATTTATGAATGAAACTCGACGAGACGACTGCTTTAATTTACCCATTTATAAGCTGTTTACACACCAGGCTTTCATTAATAAAGCCAGTACCATGTCGTAGATGGAACATAACATGCGTTATATTCCAGTACGTTTTCAGAAAATAAAGCTTCTTTGTGTATTAATAATAGCAGAGTAAATAAGTTCGATTGGATATTAAATTGATAATATAAACAGGTGTCCCACTATCTATGGGCCACCCGATAACGGTCAGATTTAAAATTAATCCTTTTCGCATGCGTAAACTATTGAGGTCAGGCCATATTGCTTATGTGCTACAATAGTGGCACAACTCAAAAAATACGAATTTTGAATTAATGCACTCTCTAAAATTGCAGATTGGTCTACCCTCCAGCAGCAACAGAAGAATTTCTTACAGAACAGTATTCCTTTCAACAAATGGCAGCAGGTGAATGAAAAAATTACGCGAAAACGCCAAACTCATTTATCTAAACACCTGGTTTTTACTTTCTCGCACTTACTAACCTAAGAAGAGAAAGTATTGTAATCGTACTCCGGACTCCGATTTTACTACACAAAAACTCTTATTGCCGGGCCTTGGTATTGAACAAGTGGATAAATCCAGTTGCTAAATATAGAAAAAAATTCTTTAACACGTGGTGTAGCCAGAATCCATGTTTTGTGAGTCCTTCATACCGAAAAATCGATTGACGGCAAAATGTCAGTCTGTCTGTCTATCTGTGCACAACGCTAACGCATAAACGGTTCAGCCGATTTTCTCCGAAATTAATATACCCCAATCATTTTGGCTGATGTGGCGCTTCTGAAATTTGAAACCGATATTTTAATTTTGGGGGTACTCTACATGAAACTCTCATATTTTCAAAATTTTCAAAAAAATTGGTCCAAATTTTTGGATTAAATATTGTTCTTGAATAGTCCGAAGGACATTTAAGAGAATAGTGCAGGACTCATGTTGTGAAATCCTTGATTTCAGCAGGACTCATGCTCCGAAATCCCACAAGTACGTACAATATTGAAGGTGAAGTTAGCAACTAAATAAAAGCTCTTCCTTAAAGACAAATATTGAAATGATGTTATGTTCATTTTTAAAATTTTGAAAAGTCATTTTGAAAATATGAGAAATTTTCGTGTAATTTTCCGCAAAAGAGGCAATTTAAAAAAAATATTTTTTGGGGGCTCAAAAATCGCTCTATTTTTTCTCAAAATTTTATCCACATATGTAATCAGAAACGAAAACAAATAAGGTGCTAGTCGTATTTTCGGGTATTGCTAGTTTTTTTTTCGAAAATTGCAAAAAGAATTCAAAACTACAAAATTGAAGATAGAGATATTTGCCTCAGACAAAGTCTGTTGCATAGAATAAAAAGTTAAATGTACATTTTTTTGTAAAAAGTTGGTATTTTGCGTAATTTCTGTTTGAAAGTAATGAAACATACATAGGCGACCCATCGTACATAACGATAACATTGTAATATTGCGAGAAAGTATGTGCTATTGTAGCTCCACTAGTTTTAGTTCTACTCGCATCGCAGCTCACGAACAAAAAGTGTATATAAGTGTTTTATTTATTTTTCGACAGATATCGAAATATTGTAAGCTTTTATGAACGTCTAGGTACACATCGTATATTTTTTCTCTCTCTCTCTCATAAAGAGAGGAATACAATGATGTAATATTTGTTAATGTTTTGATAGTAATCTGAGTATAAAATTATACTTTTTGACATGTGAGTTTAAATTAAACGAATAACATTTCTTCTAGTAGTTCATGCAACTGTCGCCTTTAAGGAAGATGATCTTTGTGGAACCGTGACTCTTATGGGGAGAGGGAAGACAGAGAAGGGTGGCAGTGCGATAGAGGTGTAAATGCATAGTCTTAACACGAAGAACAAAGAAGTAAATATTAATATTAATTATCAGAATATGTTTCCATTGATTCATTGGAATTGAATTGAATTACAGCGCTGAAGTCAGTTCGTCGGACCTTGCACGCAGGAACATAACAGGAAATTTCTACCTATGTATGATTTGATGAACTTCATCGAAAATTACTGAAAATCTTCAAACATTCATTCCCTTCCCTTTCACTTGAAATATTTTATATGTTAATAGCAGATTTATGCAGATAAATTACAGAATATCTTTGTACATAGTTCTGTAATAAATGCACATTTTACCTGCACATCTCTACGCCTTGTATGAGAAACAAGCCAACATTTGATTGGCAAAAATTTGTGCACAAATACGTTTTCGAAATTCCTCACCAAAATATGTCTTAGAGAATTGAAATAGAATCTTCTAAACGTTAACGCTATCAAGACTCATTTGTTGAGCTAAGATGTTTAGGATCCACTTTGCTAAGTAAAAAAAGTCAATTGTAGCAACTGCGTGCGATAAAAAGATCAAAACCCGTCGAATGCCCTTTAAACAATGTAAGAAACTAGGAAACTGAACTATAGAGTTTTGGATTCGTATACAGTTTCTAATCTCTGGAGTAGTGGAAATAAAGAGAAGATGGGAGTTTTTAGAGATGGACAAAATGTGCCGTTCATTATATTTAAGACAACATTATCGACAGTTATATGATTTAGAAAGTGTACTCTTCGGGAGCTCTGTTATTTTATTTAGTAAAAAGTGTGACAATAGTCCGTTAGAATTACCTTTTTTATTTCAAAGAAAAAAAAGTATCACGGAAAGGTAAGCGGACAAAATGCGACCTCCCTGAGCGGTTAGACATGAGGGTCGTTCTTGCGGAACAATTGCCAGCAATGTTCCCTTGGCGGTAAGAGGTGGGGGGAACACTTAGCAATGGAAACGGATGGCCGTCGCGAAATTACACGGGGGTAATATCTCTTGGGACTAAGCAAAAAGTATGGCGCGTGTCTCGAACAGCAACTAAGGTGAAAGAGCACGAAATGGTCGGTTGTGGACGGAAGAGAAAAGACAAATGTAGTATAGAAGAATGTCTAATCATTGAACAAGGAAAATACATAATTTCTCTATTGTCTAGTCTTGGTGTAGCCAGTGGAATTTCGTTGATAGAGGCTATATTGTTTTGGATACCATCGCATTTCCTGCTTCTCATTACCTAAAGCAAGTCAAGCCGCGCCCGCACGAGCTACTGTCTGCCTGGGAAGTCCCGCGCCCCTGCGAGCTCAGGCAACACCCCTTGACTGCGCCTATTTCCCCTCCAAATTCAGAAAGGGGGATACAAACGCAGGATGAAACTGCGCGAAGAAGGGAATAGGGGTTCATGTGAAAATGTTTGCAAGATTTGTTCTATCAAATAGACGAGATTTGAATTGTTTATACTCATTATTATTATTTTTTAATTTCTGCCTTACATAATCATTTTTACAGTGGTTAAGAACATGTTTGAACGGCGAATTCTTACCTTGTTTACGTTTTGTGTTATTTCGTATTAAATCACTCACAAGTGGCATTTCAATTAGTGTATTTTTGAATTTGAGAAATGCTCGTCATAGAATTCGAACATGAGCCTCCGCATTATCAAATTTATGTAAAGCAACCAGCTGCCAGTCGCTACACCTCATGACAATCTTTTTACTCTCAGAGGAAATGAAGGAAATATTCGCACTCGATAAACATTCCAGGGATGATTTGAAGCACTTGTGTCCACAAATGCATTCAATTATAAAATGCACTTCTAATGTAAAAAAAAATAATATGAGTGTTGAAACAAATTTTTTTTTTTAATTCCGGAAATAAGCAAATAAAATGTTTGTAATGAAAAAATAAAGATTTCAGTATTTTCGTATGTGCCGTGAGTGTTTCATGTTCATTTTTCTAGGTGTCTGAAGTATTAATAGATTTTAAGTTGCAAAAATGAAATATTATGTTACTGTTACAAGTAATGTGAAAGCATATTGTTGTAGAGTCAGAGGATTGTCTGTTGTAAATTAACGGGACTCGACGAAGCAATATTCTTTTAGTTTCGTTTTTTACCAAGACCTTCGCCCCAATTCGTGCACCTTTATTTTTGTGAATAACGGTATTTTTTACTTTCTCGCTCTTCCTCAAAAGCTGTATTGTAATGATGCACTTGGAAGCGGTAAATCTGTCACAGAAAAACTCTTATTCCCGGTTCCTGGTAACGAAAAAGTAGAAAAATCGTATTCCTATATATATATATATATATATATATATATATA
>BOPP01000065.1:4602931-4615997 GCA_017312745.1 Gryllus bimaculatus | reverse complement strand
TGTTGAGTGGAGACGCGCAGCCATATCTCCTATAAGATTCGCTTTATTATCCAAACGCCGCTGCACAAATTCGCCCCTCCGAGGTTTGTAATTAAGTACTCTCAAGCCGCCTGCAGCATCATCTGCCTGAGGCGTTTTCAAACGAGGCGCACTTGAGCCCAATAATGGGACGTATTTGTCACAGCGCTCCGCTACCGCCGCCCTCCAAGCGTTTTGTGCGCGTGGCGTCCGCGGCTCTCGAGGTCGACCCACGAGCGATCGGACACGATCGGCGACCGCGTGCCGTCGCGTAACCCGAGGCCATTGTTTGAAGCCGTCGGCCGTTACGAAGGCGAGCCTAATTTCTTAATTAGCGCGCCTGCGGCCGCGCGCGGCGCTTTAACCTGGTTCCCCCACCCCCTCCCCACCTTCGCCCCCACCTCCGCTCAACCTCGCCCCCCTCGCCCCCGCCCCCGCCACCGCCACCGCCACCGCTTTCGGCTCGCGTCCGGCGCGGGCGAGTGGCCTGGGTTCCACAGGGAAATGGAGCTTTTGCATACCATAGGGCAAAGCAACCACGCGACCAATAGCGTGTGATGTCTGTTTTGTTCTTAATGCAAGTAGTTTCAATTTGTGGTGGCAGAATGTGCGATATATCCCCATAATTATGCATCCTCTCGGATCGCGTTGTTTAACTAGAGCTGCGCGTGAACCATTGACATGTACACTATATAATTATAATGATATTATTAAATAGACATAACTAGCATCTTATATACATATATTTATAGTACATACAGATTAATTCCACCATTATGTTGTGGTGTTGCATCAGGGAAATATAGCCTGGAGTTAGCAACAAACACTGCTTTCACAGTTGGGAAGAAATCCCGTTGAGCGTGATCGACTGATCGATTAGCATTCACGGCGGCCATAGGACTGTGACTGCTCTGGATCCACAGTTACTGGCTGCCTGAAGGAATAGAAAGAAAGCATTCCCTCTCAATCTTTGTTTAGTTATTTGCACGGCAATGTGTTTAGTAAATATTACTCAACGTATTAGTCAAAGCAACGATTCGTTTAGTCATCTCCACTAAATCCCATTACTACAGTGCATTTGTGTGTTTAACTAAAAAGCAGTTTCGTGAACGTGACTAAGCTCTTTGTTCTTCCAAAATATTCTAAACTGTTTAGTTGAATCTGCTACATGATTAATTTTATTATCTAAACATTTCTCTCAGTCTGGGTTATGACTATTAAACGTATTAGAGAAAATAATTTTCTACATTAGGTTCTACAATTATTCTACATTTATAGTACACGATTTATCCACTTCTTCGGTATCAAGAATATACAATACGAATTTATATGACAAAAAATCATTGTTTTTTCCTGTAGTATTATGCAACCCTTTGTATACTACATACGAGAAAGTAATGCATTATGGTGTATACGAGAAAGTAAAAAGGACTCAAAAAGTTACGAATAGTTTTAATAGCATCATTTAACGATGTTCACACATTTTTTTAATATTCTGTGAAAGCGTCAAAGGTAAATTCAGCTCTTTGAAGGAAAGATATCGCAAAAGAAAATTAATAGAATAATAATTTTGTTAAGATTATGATAGTTATTAGTAATAAGAATTTTAATTTAAATGTTGGTTTTAGCCAGGAGATGACTTAATAACACAACTTTGTTGTTTAGTGCCCCAGTCTGACCCTCGTTTGCAAAATTAAACCCACCTGTCAGCATTTCTCTCGCATAATAGTATTCATTTGGTAAACGTCATGATCAGTAACCATCTGTCAATGGAAATGAATTCTAATTTACTTCATAAACTGTTCGCGTCATCTGTTGGTTGGCCATCACTGGAAGAAATAATTCTTTCTGGGAAACAATACTGTAAATTGATGGAGATATGTGACTCACAGTTGAAGACTTGTAAAAGAGCTATATCCTCTCATTGATGTAGGCTTTTTAGAGAACTTACCGCCCTGCATAGTCCTGTTCATGGAACTCACAAAAATTAACATTAAATTGCTATTGTAAACAATCTTGAAGTACACTATTATCACTGCGATATGTTTTGGTTATGTCGGAAAACGCAGAAAAAAATGATGAAGATTCTGAAATCAGTTAAACTTATTTATTATTGATTAGGTTCGTAAGAAACAGAGAATTTATGAGTATTTAATCATGTTTATTAGGCTTTTGATTTATTTATTAGTTATTACATCCTGCAAAAGATTGAAAAATAAATATTTTTTTACAGCAGGAAATACATATTTATGAGTTTCATTAATAAAGCGTTTATTTTGTCTTATTATAACAACTAATTAGTTTTTATTAGTGTTATTAGTTTTGTAATTTACTAATGAAGAGATTATAAATCAGATATTAATATTACATACGTTTCAATTGTGTTTCTTTGATTTTCAGAACTGAATTCTGATTGCTGACTTAATCTCGCTTTCATTCAACACGAATTGTGTTCCATCAGACAAAGTAATTCGAATGAAGAATTTCCCTACTCTCTACCACTTCATCGAATTACAAGTTGTAAGTGAAACTTCGGGGCACGAACACCAGATAGTGAGATCATCCGGCATGAAATGCAAACCTATCTTCATATATTATCGCAAAAAAGTGAAACGGAAAAGCGAAACGTTTTTTCTGCACTCTATTTTATTACTTTTTTATTTGTACATTCTACCCATTACGCACCCTTAAATTTAATTTTGTTAACAGTTTTCTTTTTCACCCTCTCGTATGCAAGCATGTCTTGCTTGTTATCCGGAGGCTGTAATTACCCCCTTGGAACACGCCCTTCGTGCTCGGAGGGCGTGTGTGGCCCATGCAAGGCGATGCGTGGGGGCGGCGCCAAAGCTTGGGCAGAACGCACAGCTGCGCTGCCACAAATACTGAACAAACAACGAAGGAATTCCCCAATTGTCAGTATCTTTCATAAAATTGGATCTCTTCTCTCGAGAAAATTATCTTCTCTCGGGAAAACGTTAGATTTCTTTGGCATATACCGATATGATTTCTTCTTCAGGTATTGCACCGACTTTGGAAATTTCTTGAAGTCAATGTTCTCCTTAATATTCAATGTAAATTTCTGCATTGAATGCCTCGTCCACAAAGTAGTCGGTGCGACATTATTTGCCTTTTCATCGAAATAAGCTAACATGACATTTTCAGTTATCTTACTTTTTTCAACATACACCAATTTTCTAAATGCTCTTACATTTTCTCGTAACATATTTTGACTTTTCAGTTAATAAATTAGATATTGTGTCGTTCGCGTAGTCTAACGATTCCTGAGGCACATCAATCTCACTATTACTCATTATAATAGCAGAATGAAGTATCTACTAACAAGAGAAGAATTCCTCTGGCACAATAATGTTTCACTTCACGTCACGTAGATTAGACCATTGCCTCCTGCTTTTGTTTTTGAATTGTTAATGAGTTGGCAAATGATGATTCACTGTCGTTTAAACAAAAAAACAACGAAATAACCACGAAGGAAGGAGATGAAAAAAATTATGATTTGTTACGTGAACATTTTATACGATTGTAGAAAAACAATTATTTATATTGTGTAAGTGAAGGTATTAATGTTTGCTGAATCTCGGTTGTGCCAAAAATAATAACTTCACAAACATAAAGATAATTATTGCAATATTGCATATTATTTCCAAGAAAAATTACATAATTTTTTAAAATATTCACAGTGTTGTATTGAAGCAACGGAACAATTCCATTACTATAATAAAAATAAATCTTCCATTTTCTGTATTACATATTTGGTCTCTCTCAATAAAATGAATTACCGAAGAATTTGTTTCCAAAATAGAAATTAGAATTTATCAATTTCAGAGGGTAGACAGAATACAATTCAGTTACTTCGATGGAAAAGGGGACGACTTTTTACCTAATATTTTAATAATGTTTACATCGTGGCAAACATAAATTCAAGTTTAGAAGCTCTATGATCATTTTCATCATAAGTGATTCGACACAAAAGAGGTTTCCCTGGGCAGGTCCCATCGTCGTTATGTCTTTTTCATCGTTTGAGTTCGTGGCACTCATTTATATTTAATATCTCCTTCATCTTTAAAAGGATTATTCTAATACATAGAACCCATTTAATTTGTATAAAATATCAATCTCTAGTTTTTGAAATTTATCAGTCGTTTACGCAGACCTGTAATTGCTGTGCCAATGCTGATTTACAACAGTTTCACTCTACTCGCGAATGAGTGCATTAACACTTCTCTCAGTGTAATGGTCAATGATGAGGTCTTCAGGACCCAAGAAGGACTAAAGGTCTCCATGATTAACATTTGCGTAGTTTTACTGGTTCAGTGCAGGTCTATTACGTACAAGCATTTTATGTTACAATAGCAGTTTTTCCTCCGACGAGTGCGATCAAAAGGCTTTCTGGGAAACAACAGACGATGACGTCGGTCGAAGCGCAGAGGCGGCCGGCGCAAAGCAAACAGAGCAAAGAGCAGTAAATAAACGACGCGGCGATGCCCATCTAAATGGCGTCTTTAGAGGCGGGGGCGGCGCGGGGGCGGCGGCGGCGGGAGTCCGCGGCGGTCGGCCCGCGCTGATGGAATCGGCCCCCAGCCCCGGCGTCTGAGATCGCCGCCCCGCCCACTCCCACACCCCCGACGCCGCTGAAGCGTGGCCGGTGGCCCGCCGCTTCTACAGCCCCCCCGCCGGGGCAGACGCGTGGCGCCGCCCGCCGGCTCCCGCCCCCCAAACCTCAACCCCTCCCATCGCCTCCAGCCCGCCTCGCTCCCACCTACCTCTTCGGCCTCACGACCCGCCACGCCCGCCATCACACGTCACCCACCGCCCGCCCCGCACGCTCCGCTCGCCGCTGAGTGAAGCCGCGCAGTTTCCAGGCTAATGTACACCCGGAGGTGCTTCGCTACCAGTTGGGAGGCATGACTTGCTCCACCAGAAGGCACGCTTCGTTGACTTTCCGTCCCGGCTGAGTTATGTCCACTCCAGCGGACTCCGGAAAGGGGCGTGGTCGATATTCCCGCGATTGTTGGCGAAACGAGGCTCTAGTGGATGGCGGTGTTGATGCCTTTTCCCGCCCAGGCAGCGCCATCGGCGCCGCCATCGACAAAACGATTGCCTGCGCGCGCGCTTGTCGCCTCCTATTGCCCCAGATATTTGTGCCATTAACTGGCTTTTATTAGAGGATGCATTTTAAAACGATTCACTCCAATGATATGTTCTGACGATTGTGTTTTTGTTTCAGGTGAGTACTACCTCTTTTTCTCAAAGATTACTCTAACCGGATCGCTCAAGACAACGGGCGTAAGTACGTTTCCTGCGTGTGTTTGGCGATTCCTCTGTATGGTTTGAGATGCGCTCAGCTTTCTCCAATTAGGGCATATTCTCTTAGGTTGAGCATGTTAATCACATTTGTCTTAAATGCCAGGGAATATCTTTAATAAAGATACTAACTTTACTTGTTCCACGTTACGAGACACATGAACAGCAGTAAACACGTATACGCGCGATCGAATTTGTAGCGCAGCCGTTGAACTGGCTTACGGTGCGATCGCCCCGAGGTTGATCTTTCTTTGAAAATTCTTTCGCTTGAAATACGCGACCGCTTCGTAACGACCTCGTTTCATTCGATTTAGATATTGGGTGACTGCGCTTGTCTCTCGCGTAGACGAGGCTGGGACACGACAATACCCACGTTGCCGCAGCGGTTTCTTCAATTTATTGTTTTAGAAAAGCAATCATGATGATAATACACAGAGTATTTATTTGCAGAAAGGTAATATATAGGTTAATAAATTGTTCCATTTATTTGAAATTATTACGAGACGAAACAACGGTATATTGATCTAAATTATTATTCTGTTGTACCTATAATTTAAACTTAACATCGTGATGAATGTTCAACTCTATTTTCATAAGATTTAATTTAACTGGAAGACACTGTTATTATTATTTTTAAGCCTTTCCTGCCTATTATCATTTAGACTCGAAGGTATTCCAAACGAGGCATAGAACATAAATTTTTTTTAAAATATCGATTCTTTTCTTTCACAATACCAATAAAATGATATCAAAAATTGGCATTTTATACAGGCATTTTATTTACTACTAGTTTAGCGAAAACAGATTCAATGAAAGCTAAGTCAATAAATTATTGTTTCATTCACTTATAGCCTACTGATTCAATTATTATTATTTTATTTGATACTTGCTTATTTTAAAATCTTAAAAAAAGATATTATGCATACTATAAAAAAGATATTATGCATATATAAGATACATTTCTTCGTAATAATTGGTGTTTGTTAACTATAGTTATTAATAATGGTAATATTTTCTTGAAATCCTAATAAGATATGTTTCATTGTTTTGTCATTGATTATTTTAATAATAAAATATACTCTACTTTTCTGTAGTGTAATAGTCTCTTATAAGTGTTCAGTATAGAGATAAAGATGAAGAATCGTGCAAATCTTACCATTTTAGAAAACATGCCCCAAAACACGTTGGAGTTCTTGTATTTTATAGCTCAGGTCAGCAAGTCTTTTCTTAATGAAAAATCTTTTTCCTGATCTGAAAAATAAAAAAAAATCCATCACATACAAATATTTGAATGTTATTAATCTGTACCTTTAAAATGTACATATCTTATGTAAGATGCATATGAAAATAAATCAAAACAAATTTGATAACATCAAATGTTGATGTGTAATAACACAAAGTATTTAATTTTTCTTTAAAAAATTGTTTTTATTCAAATGCCCTTTTGAAAGAATCAGAGTTATTTAGGATGTAAATATCCAATCATCTTTGCCAAACACATGATTACATCAACTCTAACGTAAATAAATAATGCGAACATTTTGAATTTCTTCACATATTCTTCGAAATTAATACATTTGCAAATATTTTCCTAATGGTTTTATTTTAAATCTAGGTAACTTGAAAGAAAGAAAAACGAAATGAAAACAAATGACCCCTATTCAATGAATAATGCACATAGTATAATGATATTTGCGTTTATTTTCTTTATAACAAATATATTCACTAAAAATATACAATAAATTTGGAACTATACCAGCGAACAATCTTGTAGCTTGGAGAATAGTAGTGATGAAGAATTATCGACATTTTTAATTCCTTTTTTTTACTTAATTTAATAACCGATAATATATTTATAATACATTCTCATATTATTATTATTATTATTATTATTATTATTATTATTATTATTATTATTATTATTATTATTATATTACGAAATACAAGTATTATCATTATGAAATACAATATCTTCCAATGTTTTTCGTTTCTCACAAGGCTTGAACTCTTGACTCGATGTGTTTCCTCTCGTAAGCGACGATATCCCCTCCCTTTCTAGTCTTTTTGCGGGTAATTCAAAAATACGTACGCAGTTTCGCACCTTCAGAACCTCTTTGAAATAATTAGTCGTTCTTATCAACCTTTCACTGACTTAAACAAGCTCCTTCCAATCCTCTTCTGTACCTAACTTGCTGAGTCACAAAATATAATTTCTCAAAATTTGAGTAAAATATCGTAGTGATCAATTTGATATATTTATAATTAATTTTAATATATCTCTAATTTGAAATAAATAAATAAATTTAGTCGCAAAAATTCCGTGAGAGTATTCCCTTTTCTCTCAATTCCTTCTTTCCTCGCTTTCCTTCTTTTCATGAACTATTGTACTAGAATTTTTTGAAAGTGGTCAGACGGAAGAGCAAGCTAAATGTTCTGAACCTCGCCACCAATAATCACATATATTTTATTTATTTAACTTAAATATATGGACACAAAATTTCAATATGGCACTCTCATAATGTTTTCATTGTTTCGTTTTAAAAATAGGAAATACAGTGTATAGAAGAAGCATAATATAAATGATCAGAATTCTTTAAAAATCCAAAACAAGGGAATTTCAAACCACCTGTGCACACAAACGGCTGCTGAGCAATGACAGTGGTGGAGTCGCGCGCGCAGCCTAGCGGAGGTGGAGGGAGAGTGCTAAGCGGGGCTAGGCCTAAAGGCCGCGCGGACGGGTTTGGGCGACGGGGCGCGGCGGGGCGACAGTGGCGACAGAGGCGACAGTGGCCTCAGGGGCGACAGGGGCGACAGGGGCGACAGGGACGACAGGGACGACAGGGGCGACAGGGCGACAGGGGCGACAGGGGCGACAGGGGCGACAGGGGCGACAGGGGCGACAGGGGCGGCAGGGGTGACAGGGTCAGCGGGGCCCAACCGCGCCTTCCACCTGCCAGGAGCCATCTCCATGCATTAGCGAGTTACCGCGTGTTCACTGCCAACTGCATTTCTCCAACGGAGGAGGCGTGTGTAGGAGATTCTGCGGTGGTCCTAAGACTTCTAGTACAGCAGTCAGCATTTCAATCTCAACAGTGCCTTCCCATGTTCTGGGCATCGTTTTGGTGCAGGTTTCTCCGCAGCCATGTCTCTTTCTAGGTGCAGGTTCCAAATTGTCATAGTCTTTCATCTTCGGCTGGTTTAGAAAACATTTTTAGAATCCTTTGCTCTCTACTTCTACTGATACGACCCTATCACGTGTTTGATTTCAAAATGGTGAAGAATAATTTCTATATTGTCAGTTCTTTATCTCGTTTCTCTGTTGGCAATATCGTAGAGTCTGGATTCCTTGGAGATTCTTCCCAAGAAATCAATTTATGCACGTGCCGCACCACACTTGCCGCACCTAGCCCTGTTTTGAAGCGTGTTGAAGCGCCAAAGAGTAATACCCGTTTGAATATACCAAAGAGTAAATGCAGTAAACGCAGTAATAGAGGCAAGAGCTAAGAGCGTGGTGTAATACCTGGGAGAGCACCAGATGTCGGGGAGAGAGACAGTTGGGCGCTCTTAGGTTTCAAAATGATTTAGCATACCGAAACGGGAATCATCTGCCAATGTAATAGTTATATGTTATTTATAAGATATCTATTAAGGAATCAATACTAATTATGTGAAGTTATTTAATATATATCATTATACCAATCAACAAATACAATTAAAAAACAACATAAAATATATTAGAATCAGAATAGTACATTACAAAACGGCAATGTAATGATGGCTATTAATACACGAGTGTGATATAACGATACGAGCGAGTATCGTAAACCTCACACGAGTGTATTAATACCCTTTACATTGAGTTTCATACGGTACTTTTTCTACGACTTATGGTAAATTTTGTAAATTAATCATTTACATTGTATCTTTTCCTGACAGTTGACATGTATGCAGGATTCAGCCACCTAAAGGAACTCCCTCCCTTTTCTACGGCAGGTGGCTTCGGTTTACTGCGCTAGTCAATTAGCATCAGATTGAAATTACGATCTAATTTATTTTAAATAATATTCCAGGAAAAAATTACTAATAATAAAAGAAATTAAAACTGACAAGCATAATCTAATATTAAATGCAATTTGAATATACACAATGGAACGAAACTTTTACTATAATGATTCTTAATGATTAATTGTGTCAATACTTGGTTTGTAAACTTCTCTGTGATTTATCAAGAACCTGTATTGTAATGAAATCTGTATCGTAATGAGTACCATTCAGATAGGGTAGCAGCCATCAAATGACTTAGATAAGAGAATTGTACAATGGGAGTGGAAAAATAATTTGGACATTTTACTTTCCAGGTAAGGTCAAAATTCTCGAAGAGTAAGATTCAAAAAGAGCTTACAAAGAATATTTCAACAGAACATGGCATCAGGATGCTACTATACAATTTAAAAAAATTGAAACCCTTCATTACATCACCTCAGCCATACAGTTTTCTATCCAACAGAACCTGTTCATTTAGTGTCAATAACCACCAATCACATTCCAGACAATTAAATGCAGGCCTTCCCCAAAGATCACCATTATCCCCAATACTCTTCAATATCTAAGTGAAAGACTTACATTCAATCAAAAGTGCCCAATATGCAGCAACTTCTACTACTATTACAGACATATTACAGGTGTCTCTGACAGTTAGATCCCCTGACAGTGGATCAGCGCATTTTTGCCTGACTACCGTACAAGTCCTCTCCTTTCCGTACTTATCTTGTTTTGCTTCTTGTCAGCGATGTTTGCAACATCCAATTCTTTTAAGAATTATCATCCTTTTTCTTAGCTCCAAGTTAAGGTATTTAATCAAGGAAATTATTCTGCCTATTATGTCCGAAGTTAGAAGTTAATAAAAAGAGCAAATACTTGGGAAATTTCATACGTAGGCTGCTTTTTAAGCTGCTTTTCGATGACGAAAACAAATCGAGTTGTTGATAAAACATTCATGTTCGTCATTGAGTTAACATTTCTTTAGACCACTGTGACAAGAAATGAGAAGGATATTTATCCCATAATTATTTCGTTCAATTTAATTGAATGACATTTTACATTTCACTGCATTATAGTTGATATACGCAAAGACATATTTTCATTGCTTTAGTATACTTATATAATATTCTTGGATACAATTGAGAAAAGGCTTTTTGTGAAACGCATTTGTACCCATTTCTATTAGAGATAAGAGTCTCATTATAATTTTTAAAAAAATGGTGACGTGAACCCAGCCCGCTTTTCGAGTTGCATCAGAAGCAACTCAAGTTATTGCCAAAGGAAAATTTCTGGAAGCCCCGTGAAAAGCCCTTACGAGGACGCTTCGCCGAGCGAGTAAAGCAAACGGGAGGCGGGAGCTATTGGGAGCGAGCTTTTTGCGTGGGTGCAGACGAGCGAGCGGCGAGGGCGGCGGCGGGGCTCCTGGCAGAACTAATAACACGCTGCCCCGCGCTGCCCCGCGCTGCCCACCCGGCAAAAGAATCAGCGGCGCCGCGCCCCGCCCACGTACCGAAGCTCAGGAATCCGAATCCCCCTGCCCGGCTCCTCCCTGGCCACGATGCGCTCACCCAACGCAGCGCTTCCCGAAGGCCGCTTGCCACCTTCTGCTTGCACTCTGCGTTCATCCATCGCAATGGAAATCCCTGCCTCGCAAACCCTTACGCTCGCAGGGTTCTTAGCCACGTGCGTTCAAAGACATTTCTTGGTCCGCTGCAAATATTTCTACATTGTATTACACCGATAAAATCATCCCACAGTTTCCGTAAAAGGTCTCAAAATAGATTTTAGATGTATATTAAATTACAAACATACATTTTCTATTTTCACTTGATATTCAAGAAGTTAAAAAGAAAATCAATTACGTTCTGAAGGCGAACGGGTGCGAAAGTAAGAGGGCAAGACATCTTCAACTTATATGTACTCATGAAAACGTTAGTGTGATAGTTCTTTCTTAGAATGAAGTGTACATTGAAGAAGTCATTCAGTGTACCGTGTCGCTCGGGAATGTGTACGTATGAGTTTCATCCTCACAAAGATTTCCATGAGTCCGTCTTTTACGCTGTGCTGTGCATGGTATATTATGCGTTGGTGAAACAAGTTTTGCGTGTTCTATCAAACATAAAAGATATTTTCGTTTGTAATTAACAATTACAACTACAAATCTAAGATGATTTTCGAATTCCACGCTATTTCTCGGTTATGCGCGGAAATGTGACACTTTTTACACATGATACAAAACATTTATCTGGCCTTTTATTTATGAAAACGACGTGAAGCATACAATTACACATTCGTTCAGAACTCACAGCAGCAACCTCTCAGTTCTTCTTAGAAGCTTCATCGCTTAGAACTAATAATGTGTTGCTGTTGCTTTTATTTTGGTGGACGTGACCACATCCCATTAAATAGAGTAAACATAATACTGCTGTTTTTATCTTTTAACTTTACGATGAGAATGTCCCCTATATTTCCGAAAATGTTCCTAGCCCCCCGATTTACTCTTGTCGACACACTAACTAAAGATATGCAAACAGCAGAAGGTGTCATCAAGTCTTAAAAATATTTGATAAATCATTTGAAAATGTTTCGGAAAAATATTTTTGAAATATTCATCGAAATATTAGTAGACATCGACACATATTACTAACTGTGACATAATACTCTACGCTGCGATCTCGCTATCATGTATTCAGCTCCGAGTAACGTATAAGGCGGACCAATATTTCTAACCTCGATAACGCAAGATAATATACACATTAAAAGACACAATTAACGAAAAAAATATTCTATGTATTTTGAACAACGTTGGAATCTGTCTCAGAATTTTAAAAAGAAAAAGTCATAAATCGTTCGTTTTAAATGAGTATTTTTACTAATGATGCGAGTAAGTCACATACATACACACGTACGGAAACACCCACAGACATTCGAAATAATCTCCCAAAAGATGTACCATACGCAACAAATGATTATAATTTCCAAACTCCGTCCGATTTGCCATACCAGAATCCTCACGTCGCATAACTGTCAGGTCTATGAAAGCGTATTTTACGCAAACGGATCAAATTTTCTGATCAAACACGTAATTCAATTCCATATTAAGAACTACTGATGTCATATGAACCCTTACACGCATGGGTATATGGTTTTCTGTGAATATTGTGAGCAAATAAATAAATTTCATATTTCTTATTTTTTCATATAACCAGGTACTAATCTCTTTTGTTCTAATTTAATGCATTAAATGTTAGCATAAATAGTGACCTCTAACTGTTCATATTCACATCACATCCTGGACGGGTATTATCGGGACAACATATATATCTTGTCTTCTGCAACAGATATTCGCGTTGACTCACATCTAGCGTCCCCCCAACCCGAGCCCAAGGCATTGTGGCTCCTCAGCGGCTACAACAAGTTAGAACTGCTTGGGAGAGTAATTCGTGTTTCCGAGAGCGTCTACACTGTCTATTAGCCCCATGAGTGTGTTCTTCCTTGCTGAAAGGTGAAATTGATCACCATTGTGCACGACAGCTTGCGTCGTTTTCCCTCATCAGGTATCTCCCTCAGTCAGGCAGCATCCAAGCTGAGATTCCCTACTCGTGACCTGACATGTACGGTAGTGTAACGTATTAGCCAGCGTGCCTCATGGCATCTATTTGGGGACGCTTGGTTGCGGATTAGT
>BOPP01000065.1:4562640-4586523 GCA_017312745.1 Gryllus bimaculatus | reverse complement strand
TTCTCTCTTTCTCTCTTTCTTTCCTCTTCTTTCTTCTCTCTTTCTCTGTCTCTTTTCCTCTTTTTCTCTCTCTTTCTCTCTCTTCCTTCTCTCTCTTTCTTCTCTTCTCCTCTTTGCTCTTCTTTCTTCTCACTCTCTTGTCTTCTTCTCTTTCTCCTCTCTTTCTCTCTCTTTCTCCCCATCTTTTTCTCTTCTCTCTCCCCTCTTTCTCTCCTCTTTCCTCGTTCTCTTTCTCTCTCTTTCTTCCTCTCTCTTTCTCTCTCTTTCTCCGCTCTTTCTTCTCTCTGCTTTCTCTCCTCTCTTTCTCCTCCTTTCTCTCTCTTTTCCTCGATCTCTTTTCTCCTCCTCTTTCTTCTTTCTCCTCTCTCTTTCTCCTCTCTTTCTCCTCTCTTTCTCTCTCTCTTCTTCTCTCTCCCGGCTCTTTCTCTCCTCTCCTCTTTCTATATTCTTCTTCCTCTCTCCTCTCTCTTTCTCTTCCCCTGTTCCTTTTTCTCTCCTTCTCCTTTTTCTCTCTCCTCTCTCTTCTCTCATCTTCTCTCTCTCCCCTCTTCCGCCTCTCTCTTCTCTCTTTCCTCTCTCCTCTCTCTCTCCTTTCCCTCATTTCCTCTTTCTTTTCTCTTCCCTCCTCGCTTGCTTTCCTCTCTCTTTCCTCTTCTCTCTCTCTCCTCCCCCTTTTATTTCCTCTCGTTCTCTCTCCTCTCTTTCTCTCTCTTTTCTCTTCTTTCCTCGTTCTTTTTCTCCTCTCGTCCCTCTCCTCATCTCTTTCTTCTTCTCTGCTTCGTCCCCCATCTCCTCTTCTTTCTTCTTCTCCCTTTTTCTCTCTTTTTCTCACGCCTCTCGGACTGCCACCGGGTCATACCCAATTGCAGTTCTAATAAATGTATGTATGTATGTATGTATGTATGTAAAATATATGAAAACATTGAGAAAATATAATGTAGAATAGAGTAAAAACCCAATTAATACTGGGGTTATCTACACTAAATTGTATTTAAAACTACATTAATGACTCTTCACATCCTTTTTACTAATTACCGTTCTCCCAGAATTTTTCTTCGGGCTGTAAATCTTAATGCATAGAAATAAGAATGCTCTCTATGCCCGGAATGAAACGCAAAAGATAAAATATTTTCCAAGTATCTCTTCCAACAAATGCGAAAGCAGTACTTCCTCGCAATATTTGTAACGATTACGAAATATGCATTTAAATTGCAACTTAAATTGTAGTTTTAGGACATCGCCGAATTTCTGAATTTTTGCAATTTTGGCGTATCAGGAATTTCGAGGAATAAGAGATAGACACCATTCTCTTACGCATTCTTTACTTTATCTGAGGTTAAAATTTAATCACAAATTTAAACCCATTTTACTATCTCACTACGGAGAAGAGATAAAGATTCGTAATGATGCGCGATAAAATGACGAATTTTCTGCAGAAAACTTTTACTATAGGGCCGTGGTTACAAAATACGAGTGGGTAAAAAGAGTTGCTAAATGTTGAAAAAAAAATCCTAAAACACGCGGTGTAGCCAGAATCCATGTTGTGTGGGTCCATGATGTCTAAAAACCAAATGACAGCAAAATGTCTCTCTGTCCGTCTTTGAGCGGCTCAACCATTTTGCCGATTTTCTGGAAAATTGATATTCCCCAATCGATGTGGCTGATATTGCAACTCCTTGAATTTGAAATGTAAATTTTAATTTTGTAAGGTACTTTATATGAAGCCCCTCGGACATTTTCAAAATTTTCAAACAAGTGGCTCCATTGTTTTTGTTTAATTTTTGTTCTTCGATAGTGTGAAAGTCGTTTAAAAGAATGGTGCAGGTCTTGTGTTCGTCGAGCACTGATTATTCGAAAATTGGAAAAGTTTTTCAGTTTTCCTACAACTGAAATATTTAAGTTCAGATTTTTTCCCTTAATGATATCTATTCCCTGAAGATAGAGTTTGAAATAAGATCCTGAACATTTTCTGAAAATTTGAGTACTTTCAGCCTAATTTTACGTGAAAATACGGACGAGAATGTAATAAATGCTGTTTTAGTACCACTAGTTTTTTTTGGAAAATGTTCCAGGGACTTCACGTAAAGTCCCGCCCCCCCCAAAAAAATAAGTTTTAAATTCAAGTAGCCGCGTCATTGTCCAGATCGATTGGGGAATATCATTTTTGGTGAAAATTCTACTTACGGTTTAGCTGCTAGCGTTGTTCACAGACAGATAGACAGTCCGTCAGTCGGACAGACATTTTGCCGTCACTCGATTTTTCAATATCAAGATCCCACGAACATGAATTCTGACTATACAACATGTTACTGGAGAAGGTTACTGGTTACTGGAAGGTTACAACTGGTTTATGGAGGAAATAATTTACTATACAGATTGACCCACGTTTTCTTTAAAAGGACTCAGCAATAAGCGGTTTTTGCCGAAAACTCGCGTTTTCCCCCTGCAGCTTTACACTACTCTCTCTACACTGCATAATCAGGGGCAAGAAAATAAAAATCGAAACCGTGGCCATGTGTTTTCGCTCCCTGAAATCTTCGGCGTTATTTTCTAGTCTATGAATTATATTAAAACCTTATTTTAGTATCCGTCGAGGTAGGTATGTTTGCGAAATTAGAGGGACAGTGTGTTGGACTAGGTCTACAGAAAAGGGACGCTGACATCTGTGTCCCGGAGGAGAGGACACCAGGAAAGGAAAACGCTCAAAATTTTAGGTTACACGCTTTGCTGTACATTAAAAACCGAAAATATTTTCTCTCTAATTTACAGAAACTGTATTATAATGCTAAATGCATGTTCCATTAATTCTGAAATATGTACAAGTTTCGTACAATTATATTGCGACTATCCTGTCCCCCCCCCCCCATCGGTGTTCCCCGGGAGGCGGGCGGCGGTGGTGTGCGGCTGCCAATCCCAGCGGCGGGGCACCAGGCGGAGGGCTCCACTGCCGACACCCCGGGCGCTACTTACAAGGTGGGTTGACCGGCTCATATATTTATAGGGCATGTAACGATGAAATAAACAAACAAATTAGATGTGAATAATCCGGGGCCGCCCCCCGTGGACTGAATATAATAGCGGCGGGCGGGCGCAGCCAGGCACTGGGCCTAAACGGCGCACGGGGGTGCCTAACCCCCCCTCCCCCTCACGCACAAGCGCAACGCTCTCTCTAAATGAGATACTCGCGAGTGTGAAATGTGGATATCGAAATTTGTTGATTTAAGGTGAGCACTCTTCGAATAGATTTACTCACGAACCTTCATGTTAATCCGGAAATGAAAAAAGTTCTTATTCTCCTTTTTTGTAAGGGGGTTCTGTAAGGAGCATTCACATAGAAAACTTTTGGCATTGAAAATTACTTACTATTAAGGAAAGTTTTATAGACAAGTTTGCTTAATCTCATTTGAGTGACGTGAGCGGCACCGTTACTATCACAGTACCTTGTCACCGAAACTACACATCGTTCGTGCTCAGCAAAAAAATATTCTTTTCAAATATAGAGGTTTTTTTGTAGGAGTTGATCTTCAGGGGTGTCTTGAATTTCGCACCCAAAATAAAAGGTATTCGTTCCACCCACTCGTTGTTTTGTGAGTGACATTTTTTCTGGAAAAAATACAATATTCTATACATGTTTCGTTCTTATTGAAAATGCATAATTTTTCATCATTCCTTTCTCTTTTCGACAACTCGTAATACATACATACTTATATTCTTTCGAATGAACGTGCCTTTCCGATCCGCTCTTCATATGTCATCGTTCACCCCTGATAATCACCCCTACCGTTGTACATCCCGTAGAAGATTGATCATCTTCCTAGTAAGAGAGGAGACATCCTTAACCTTTATGCAGGCTCCACCAGCCTTCGGGTTGAGGAGATCATCACTGAATATTGGTCTCTTTAATTATCAGTGTACTTTGAACACGCTTCTTCAACACAAACTAGTAACAAAATATTGTGAGAATGTTCATTTTTCGTCAACCTTCTCCCTTCCATATTTCGATTTCGTAGCAGCTAGAACAAAGCCTCTCTCTCCGAACAAAGGACTAAGAGTTTGATTGATTCTTTAACATAAGGAAGACGATTTTTGAGATACGTTACTTTTCTTGGGCCCTAACCATGTTTGGAAATTTCAAAACTAAATGTTCGAAGTGCTGATATTTTCACATCAAATTTTAAACTACATTCTACATAAATGTGTTGCATTACCCCCCAAAACTACAAAATTATGTATTTCCATTATTTATCAAAGTTTCGTAACATAGAAATATAACAATTGGATGTCATCAGATTTGAAAATATTCTGTAAAACTAGAATCAAGTTTTTAAAAATTAGCAACATTAGTTTCATTATATTTAACTTAGGTTATTATTTTCATTTAAAGTGTGTTCATGCTTGAGTGCAAAGACCGTGATAAAAAATGGTGATAAAAAAGTTTATGTTATAAAAAATTCGCTGCGCACGTTATTGATGATATTTTGTATGTACAAGACATTGGTACTCCTCTCTTATGAAAATTAACGTTGAAAACAAACAACTTTGAAATATTTTGAACGTGAAACATTTGATATTTCTTGAGAGCGAACGTTTCTACTTGCCAACCATGCTTTGTTGATACACCTTAATTCATATTTCGACAACAGCCTCATTCGTAAAACACTACTCGGAAATGATTTCCTATTGTTTTTTTAGTGACCGATAATGCCATTGTTGGCCAATCGTTGGTGTGAACACAAGATACCCATTTCATCGATTGGCTAATGGTCCAATTGTTGATCGTGGGGAGAGCGGAGTTGGGTAACATTCTTTCAAAACCAAATCTTTGTATATTTACACGTCGAACAGCAAAAGAGTGATGTAAGGATTCTGGAGCTTAAGAAAAGGGGCGAAGAAAATACTTTCTCCCATATGTGACATACAGATTTACATATTTTTATCCACCGGCAAATGTTGACCAGATGGCACTGCAGAGCGTCTGATCGCAAGGTCCCGACGGGGTTGCAGGATTTTCGGCACTGTTTTCATAACTAGGTCGAACTCAGCCGCTTAATGAAGGAGAATTCTAGCAAACCGCTACTTTGATCAGTAGGTTCCCCATTTTTTTCGTATCAACACCAGGCGAGTGCCGGCACAGTAGCCTAACAAACGGGCCATGGACCTCGCGCCCTCCTCTTCTTTTCCTATCGCCATCCCTTACTTACCCACATCTGCACTCGCATTCATTGCACCAACATACTTGTCGGGAGCTTAGAGCATAGACTACGGAGGTATATCATTACTCTAAGCTTAGAGCTTGTCCCGGGGTGATTGTTGGGTAAAGCCACACTGAGGGAGATACCTGGTTGGGGAAAATTTCCTCAAACCGACTTAGGTGCGCTCCGGCTCGCGACAGCCAGCGGGGAACGCCATCTCCCGCGATGGAAACTTACGCTTACGACATTAGTGATCGTAGCTGCTGACGGATCGGAATCACTAATAAATAAATCGATGATAAACGAATGATTTGTTCTATTTATGAAATGGAATATTTTCAAATTATTATTGTTAATAGAAATGATCGCTTCGAAAGGTCGCTCGCGGAGTATGCGCGTTGCTGTGCTGCCGGCCAGGCCCACTGCGCGTCGCTGTAATACATATTCAGCAGCGGCGCGAGCCGAGCGGAGTGGCGGCGGCGGCGGCGGCGGCCGGCGCGGGACGTGCGGACGCGACAATTTGAATACATCAGCCGCGGCGTCGCGGCGCTGCCTTCCGCCCCACCGCGGGCCCGCCCGCCCGCCCGGGGCGCTTTTTGTGGGCGTGGCCAGCGCGCGGACCGTCCGCGAATGTCACCTCGCCCCGCCCCCGCCGCCGCCGCCGCCGCGAGCCGCCCCCGGGGCGCAGGCCGCGCCTCGCCCGATTAGGCAGCGCGCCCCGAGGTGGCCGCCGCGTCGCCCCGCGCCGCGCCGTCTAATTGTGGCCCGATTTGATTTACGAGGCGGAGGAAATCGGATTTTGTGTAGCGCGGGCAAATGGGCCGTGTGTGAGGCGGTAAATTGCGGCTCGAGACGGAAGGGAGCGTGTTGGAGGGCGGGGGCGGCGCTGTTGAATCAACATCTGATAGAAAATTTTCATTTCGGTGGTGTTAAGTAATTAGTCGGGCCTGCTATGACGCGATTATGTTTTCTGTTGGACCTGGAGTCGCTTGTACGACAACTGAAGTACGCCAAACTATAGAAAATTCATCGATTTATTAATAAATACTAATCTATGCATGGGTTGGTAGTTAAGGACTACAATATTTTAAAAATTTACATGATTTTAGGAGTACCATTCATGCAGAAAATGTAAGGAAAGCTATAATTTTCTCTACAGAACAGACACTAATTGGAGAATGGTTCTTTGCAACAATGTTTCCTTTAACTTGTCGAGTTGTCGCTTTTGGTTTCACAAATTCTATCTCACGTTTATTACTATCTGACACTGTTATATTGATTTGAATGGATCGTAAAAAGTCAATTACTGTTTTAAATTTTTTTTTATTTAATATTTATTAAAGTATAAATGCATATTGCATGCCACGAAAATAACAGCATAAAACACTCCTGTTTTATAGCTCGGTAAAATTGCAACTTTCAAATTAGAATAGAATGACGTTCATAACACGCTCCATGCTAAATAGAATCCCGAAGTGAAGGCACAAGAGTAATGAGGTAACAACATCCAGCTACGTATTCTCTCGTGTCGGAAGAGCATCTTTTAATCTGTACTCGTTATCCTCTTCTTTGCAAATACCAGCCCTTGCGTTGCTACCGGAAAGCAGTATTGTACAGAAAAGGCAGTAGGTTGTGTTAACAAAGTGTAACCGAATCTGGAAACAAAACATCGCGGAGATGTTTTCAATGAGATGGAAATGGGAGGGGTGATTCCCAGAAGGTCATTAATATCGTTAGCCCCCGGAGAGGCGGTGCCCCTGGGGGCGGGGGTGGGGGCGCGAGAGCGGAAAACAGGGCTATGCGCGGAACGGAAAGCGGGGCCTGATAAAATTGTGTGTTCCAGCTGCTAATGGCGGTCGCATTTAAATCGTGTTCCGAAGCTAATTAATCTTTGGCGCCGCTCCGGTAACGAGGTGCGTGCCGGGCGCTCCGTCAAGGCGCTTCGCCTCGGCGCCGCGTCGCGCGCTCCTTGCGGGAGACGAATCGCGCCTGCCGCCCGCGCCGCAGCGAAGCGTTCGTCTCCGTTCAATTCCCGTGGGAAGGGAGCTTCGCACCTCTGGCTAAGGTCTCTGAATCCTGGCCATCCCTAGCAACATTTGTGTCAAGATGGGTTTCCTTCCCCTCTCATTCTACCATTACACACGCACCTAATATAACATTACAATCCTCCAAAATGCTGTCTGTCGGCAATGATTTTAGTAAGGACACTTGCGTGAAGTTTGGTCTTCACAAATTAGAAAAATTCAATTTAAAGAGAGGCAAAGTGACGTAAAAGAAAATTGATGTTTATATGCCCACTGTGATTCAAGATCTTGAGCCAGGTAAAATTTACAAGTATCTGGGCATTGAAGAATGTGATAAAATCTCAAACGTCACAATAAAAGATAAAATTCGTCGGGAGTATTAGAGAAAAGTTATTTTTATCCTGCATCTCGCTCTGAACTCCAGGAATAAAATATCTGCAATTAATAGTTTGGCGGTGTCTACCGAGTACAGTTTTGGGCTGGTGGACTATATTGAGCAAAGAATTTGAAACATGGATCGAAAAAACAGAAAACTATTTACAATTCATCATGTTGCCCACCCTCGAACTGATGTACATAGATTTTATGTGTCACATATGGAAGGAGAAAGAGGCGTCAGACAAATTGAAGCCTCCTGTTCCAATGCAATAGTCCGGGATAGGACAGTGTGTAGACAGCTATTAAAATGGCCCACTAATGAGGCTGATCATTAAATGGCTGAAGAATGGGAACATATTAGTAAGAAGTAAGTGCAGCAAGATGCATTGCGAGGAAGACTATGCAAGGCACTCAGAAAAACACCAACACTGAACTTCTGACTCTAAATAACAAGAAATGTGAGATACAAAAAATGTTAAAGAAATTGTGAAGAGACTAACCATCCCATGGACAGTATCTAAAAAGAATGGACAAGGTGCAGATCAAGAAAGATCAATAATATACCTGGCTTAAAAAGAGAAAAAATGAAGCCAGGATCGGGAGAAGTTGTAATAGCTGGCCAAAATCAGACATAAACAACACGACATTACGATAAGGCGAATCTCAAAATTTCCCAAGATGATAAGTGCCGCATCTTCCCAGGAACAAGTAAAAACCATTGATAATACTAGCTTGTCCAATACTGGCAAAAACCGAAAACATGAAAAGACCTGATAGGGTATGTAGTTACCTACACTAGCAGATCTATAGCGCCCTCAAAGCTCCAAATACCTGCCAAAACTTAACAGTACACACCACTTAACAGTCCTCAGCGTTCATCACTCACAACTATATGTGGTGAGTGCTGAGTGAACACTCATCAAAACCGGTGACGTTTGTGTTCAATATTGTACGACCAACAAATTCCAACTGGTCTCACGATAGCGGCAAACACTAGACGTAGTGCAGAGATTCTTGATTTATATAGTTTTGTCAGAGATGGTTTGATTGTCTGTGATTGATGCCTGATCGAATACTAAATACTTGTATATTTTTTCATTGTCTATTGCCTGTATTGTCATTTGATCACTTCTTCTGTAACATTCCAGTTCTGTCTGAAGTGTCTTACATTTTTCAATGCCAAAACTCATATACATGTCTTCAGAAAATATTCGAGTTATTTCAAGGAGATGTTTAAGCTGCCTATCTGTCGAACTGTAAAGTTTGATGTCATCCATGTACATCAGATGTGATATGGTGAGGATAGTTTTCTTATTTTTGCGAATGTGGAATCCATAGCGAGTACTGTTAAGTTGTATTGACAGAGAGTTTAGAGTCATACAAAACAACGATGGGCTTAAAGGTCTTCTTGAAAGATTCCTCGCTTAATTTTTATATCTTCTGTTGTGACTGTGAAGCCCTGCTGCCTTAATGACAATGTAGTTCTTCAATAAGTCATAATCTTTTCTAGAAAGTTGATGATGGTTTTATTAATTTCGTATATGCAGAGAACTTCAATAAGCTAACTATGATGAACGCTATCAAATGCTTTTTTGTAATCAACGTATGCCAGGTGCACATTTATATGGTATTTATGTGCTTGGGGGGGGAATGACTGTACCTATCAGTAGTTGTTCTCTACATCCTTTATGTAGTCGTCTGCAACCATTTTTGTTGTTCTGTCATTACTTCTCTGCCCTCAATATACTCTTGGATTTTACATGTTTTGCATGATGTTAAAAGTTCGTAAATTGAGGGGAGTCTAGTGATTGGGCCGTATTGCGATGGGTTCTGTGGGTATCTACTTTTGAGTTTCATGTACGTAATACCTTTGGTTAGAAATAAAGGCATGTCTAAAGACTGTTAATGACATGTGTGAAGCACTGACTCAACTTATGGTGAAGCGCTGTAAAGTGCTTGTACTAGAAATGTTGAACGTGTTCTGAGCCAGGGGCTTTCCAGTTGCGGGATTTCGCTATTGCAGTGCTGACGTCTTTTTCTGAGATCTCCTGATATAACATTGGCTCTAGATTATGAACATTATTTTTTCGTCCTCTATACAGTAAGCCTCATTACTGCGATGACGAGTTTCTGACCAAATGTCTAACCAGTACTGTTCTAGATTTTGTTGATCTGGTTCACCGTGTTCTCTTGCTGGAAATTGCAGTTTTGTCTGAGATGTTGAAAGAACATCCTTTCATTCTCATGAAGCATTGAATTTTGCTGTTTAAGTTCTGTTGTTTCTTAGTATCTTCTAAGTCTTTGTGAATTTGATGGAAGTTTCTATTTTAATTCATCTAAGTGTTCAGCTATTAAATTTGGATCAATGGCTTTATCTCACTGGTCCTTGTGTTTCCTGGAATCATGTTTCTGGTAACCATGTATTCTGATCTTTCCAAGTGTTTTCTTAATTTTCTTGTCTAAGTTCGTGTTGTTTAGTTGGTTTAAATATTGTGTTACTTTGCCGATTCATTGTCTAAGATATTGGATATAATTTTCGAGTCTTTACTGCCAAGGTGGTTTAGTATTTTTCTTATTTCACTTCACTTTTTGGCTTTATGACTGATTCTTTAATTTGAAACAAGCTTTTACAGCTACGGTAGCTACTGCACAGTGAACTATAGCATGTATATCTGTTAAAGTGTCTTCTTCTTTGATCTGACAAGGCATGACGTGTTCTTTTATATACTGAATAATTTGGGTGAGTTTGTTGTTTTTATTGCTGTTGAGATTAGGAATTCTGGTGCGAATCCTAATTCAGGTTCCATCAATTATGTCTGATATGTTGTCTTCCTTGGCACCTAGTGTTAATCGTGAGAATGGATCCCGATTTGCTTCATCTAATTGTGTTGAATTTGGAATTACATGTGAATCTGTGACAGTTTGTGTCAAGGGGCATCCATTGCTGGTAGAAGAGATTTGTGCTGCTACTTCCTGTTTAATTTGTTCCAACCATACCTTTGAAATTAGATTGTAAGTATAGCTCTTTTCTGATCTACAAGCCACAGTTCTGTGACCCCAAGATGGGGAAATATTCACTGAATTCAGCGTGCAGAGATTGTCTGCATCCAATCATTTCTGTTTCTAAACGTGTGGCTCTGTAGTAGACGCGCGTAATATGCTAATGCAAGTTACTCGTCCACTTCGTAGGTTACTTCACTTTTCCTGCCTTGGTGGTTGCAAGCAGCTGCTCGGGCCAAACACTGTCGGCAGGTGAAGCCACGGGATGTGGGTTGCTTCTTTGGGATTTGGCTGTAGGTTGACCCGGTAGGCGCCCGCGTGTTCAGGCCCTACCACCGGTGGCTCGCACGCTGTGATGGCCGGCGACGGTTCCAGACGTGCCCCGGCGCGCCCCGGGCAGCGGCTCTTTTTCCCAGGCCTTGCGACTTCTTAGGCGCGCCTCCATTCCGATAGGAGTGATTGCCATTGCCCCGAGCACCATTATAATCGGTGACAATTGCTCATCTTCCACGTGGCGCAGTTGTTCTTGCTAACACGTAGGGTTGGACTTACAGAAGGAGGGGGAGGGGAGGAGGGAGGATATCTAAGGGAGTTCGTATTTTACCTGAAGAAGGGAAACGACATGGGAGGTCAATTTAGGACAGGGGCAGGAGGAATAATGAGAGACGGATAACTTTCACAGGTTACAGGACATCAGGCAGCTGCTCCTGCCTCTTACGACAGGGAGATCCCGTGGTTATATTCTAATAAAAATATCGATCATCAGAGTTTATTATCATTATCATTATTATCATTATCATCATTATTATTATCATTATTATTATTATATTATTTATTTTTACACATTAAATATTTTTATTATGTACAACATATTATTATATATTTCGCACTTGGACCTGACAATGTTAATAATATTTAGATTTTAAAATGCTATTTTGTAATTCAGTATCTGTAATATAAATTTTATATATTTTTTTCTCATTTCGAAATTCCTTGGTTCATATAGAATACCAACACTAGCTAACGACATGTCAAGGTACTCACCAAATTTACATTTCTTTTCTCACGAGAAATAAAGTAATTAACATTAATTTAGTAGCGATACTCACAGTTAAAACTACAGGAATTGCATGATGTTCTCTGCAAATTGGCAGTAACGTGTAAATTATACAGTGGTTTCATTTTTAATAAGACGCGGTGAGTGCACAGTCACTAAGAATAACTATTTTTATAACTTATATCTCGTAATGTCGGCACAGAATGTACTAATGCAGTAATGCGCATTGTCAGGAGAGAACCTTCAATGAAGGGTTTCTACGATCCTCATTGAAGCTTTTGAGTATCTTCCAAAATTGATACTAATGATAGTGTAAGCTGTAATTTTTCAGGTACAAACAGTAATGTCGCCTCCAGGAGTTTTGCATGTCATCTTCAAAATAATAATTAATCTTTGTGATTCTTTTTAGTCACCTTGCAAATAGAGCAATTTTCGCTAATGCGTTCTCTAGAACGTCTTCGAGCAGCTGTGTATTCAGCACAGTTTCCCACATACAGGAACGTATCATTATTTTCGATCTGTACACATGATGAAGGAATAGATTTCCACTACTGATGAAACAAATATCCAATCTACAAAACGATTTTTATAGTTTTTTTTGTTTATTCGTATGTTGTTGTTATTGTTCTTTGCATAAAAACGTGTAAAAACTACTCTTGATTTTTATTCATTATATTCTTTTAATTTTTCTCATAAATAAAGCTGTGGTGATTTTTTATGTAATATAATTTTAACGCTTCAGAAATGTGTAATTGATCCTTAAACAACAATGTCATTTTTTCCGTGAAGATTTGAACTATTAGATTAGGCAGATTTTTTTGTTCTTCCTGACAAGTAAACCATCTCAGTCACTCTTCTGATTCACTTGAAACTATATTTCATTCACGTATTTCCTATCCATTTTAAAATGGATAGCTAATGCATGAATGCATTGCATTTTAAAGCAATGACATGTATTTTAAAGAATAATTTGTTAATGATATACTTGCATTAATAGATACGCGCAGTTAATTTATTACAATTATTGTTATTTATAATTACGTGAAGACCTGCGAAGCATTTGAAATCTAAACTATTGAAGAATTATCAATGTGAATAAATTATTCTAAAAAATCTTTGTGAAAATATAACTTCCTGCCAAAATACCTAATGAAATATGGACTGTTTATTATAGAAATCGTACTTTCTAAGAAAATCATTAACGAGCTGAAGAGGCATTTGAAGCGTTCAAAGGAACTTCACAGCAGCCTTTTCTGATCAGGACAAAACAACGCCAGTGGTCGGCACCCCACCCACCGCCCGCCCTTTAGAAATTGCACGTATTCTTTTCTTAGAAAAGGGAGACTTCTTCCCGACCGCACTCAAAGGGTGAGGACACGGTTGGCAGCACCCGCTCCCTGAGCGACCCTCGCACCGCTGTCAGTCTCCAGAATTGGCGACCGCAGGTGTCGCTAGTCACCTTCAAAGCAAAACGCTAAAGCGACTCAGGGACGTCAGAGTACATCGGGTTGACGGCGTACAAGTATACAAATCAGTTCGGGTTTATTTAAAGTTTCAATTCCTCATTTTTAGTTTTTCATGCTACTTTTGAGCCTAGTTCAGAAACGCACATCACATTTCGGCTCAGGGCTATTTTTATTCAGCAGGGCTAGTTTTAAACAAGAACCTTTGCTCAAAATTCTGATATTTGTCTCGAAGTGACACATTTGAAGAAAAATGTTGACAGTATTTTTTTAATAATAATATTTTTTAATAAAGAAATTTTTTTTTCGGGCCAGAAAAATTTTAGTTTCCAAACGTAAGTCACGCAGTCGTTTCTATTGAATAGATTTCGAACTCTCTTTCGATAACATAAAGTGCTTACGTATCAGATTCTCTCTAGTCATAGAGGAATATTTTGAAAAGTAATTCACCTATTCTGATGTTGTTTACACAATATTAAATATTTGACAATTTACTTCCACTAATTATATTGCTATTCGTGCGTCAACTATTAGATCGAAATAGTCGGAGAATATTCTTTCTAATAATAATAATAATAATAATAATAATAATAATAATAACAACATGAAATGTATTCCTGGAAACAGAAAGCCTTCCACGGTGCATATCCTATTGCAGTTGCCAATCCAAATGTCGACAGGGAAATGTACAAATGGCTCAGGATATTTGTACCCTGAGAGTGAAGGCTTTGTGGTGGCAATCAAAGATCAGGTTGTCCCAACGAAGAACTATCTTAAGTACGTAATTAAAGACTGAGAAATACATAGTGATGAGTGCGAATGTATGGGCTGGATCATGAATCCATCCAGCATATCGCCTCGGGATGCAGTGCACTAGCCCCAACAGACTACAAAACGAGACACTATCTAGTGGGCCGGATCATACATGCCAAGATCGCTAAGAAATGCACACTTCTGAGGGACACTGATACCACGTACTATCAATATCAAACAGAAACGGTACTTAAAAGCGAGTCTCATTCGTACTGGGGCCACAGTATTTGACAGCACAACCTGATGTTACGCTCTGGGATAAACACGCCAGGAATGTTTGGCTTATCGATTTTGCACTTGTCAATACCAACAACATGATGACTACATATCAAGCAAAAATCGATAAATACCGATAGCTAGTATGAACAGTGAGAGACCAGTAGCCCTTTGCAGACGTTAAAACTGTTCCATTAAAAATGTTCCACCCGGCGTCGTACCAAAACGTCTTAGCAGATCGTTAAACGACCTAGGGATGGTCAAGAGTATTAATATCGCTTCAATGTCTAGTTTGATATGCCATGCTTTGGTGTATCTGTGTGGTAGCCCAATAATTTGTGTGAAAATGGAATAATAATAATAATAATAATAATAATAATAATAATAATAATAATAATAATAATAATAATAAAAGACAAGAAAGCCGATACGGATAGCCGAGATCGCTAAGGCACTAGTGCCGTGATAATCTCCAACGGAAGAGTGGCGGGTTCGAGTCCCTCAGGCATGGGTGTGCTTGTGTATGTCTGTATGTGTGCGTCGTCCTTTCATCCTCCATTATCATCATCATTCCATATTCCATCCCCCACGGTCTAGCAACCCTGGGGGATAAAAATTGCATTCAGCATAATGCTGATCCCCCCAAAAGGAGACATACACACTTGCCACGGGATTAATGTTAGTGAGCCTGGGTAAATGCAGGTGTGAATCCACCATTCACGCTCCCCCATCCCCACCCCGCAAAGAATAAAAATAGTAATATTTATCCCATCTTATTTTTTAGAGATGATATAGTACGGTGTTCTTCTATGGAATTGCTATCCATTCATATCCAGATGTGATGCCTGTGTAGTTCTACATATCATTCTTTTGTGTAGCATTTTTATCTTAATCTTTTAAACTATTATTTTCAAAAATAGTACAATCTAAATGTGGTCTTACAAAAAAATAAAAGTTAGCACTATAATAGGAAATAAGTAAAAATTACAGTGACCTAACAGCTATATTTCCAATTGACGAAAGTAGAACTCAATAAACAAATTAAAGACAACTCACACAGAGAATAAGTTTAAAGCAATATTTCAGTTATCTTATTTTATCATCATGTTCTCAAATCCAAATCTGCATATTGTGTTGGAAAATGTTCAAGGACTTATTATTTTTCAATGCAATCCGTTATTAAATATACAAGTATATTTGAGGCCCAATAAAGAACGAAAGTTCTTCATATTAGATATTTATTAAATTTTGTTTTTTAATTGAATTATTAACGTTGCTGCGTGTAATTTACGATGTAATGAGACTCGTCTAAAAATGAAAGAAGACATTTGCAGTTTTAGAAAATACGTTCTTGTACCACGCTCGTATCGAAAGTGACGAAACTTTCAAGTGAAGAGCCACCACTCTCTAATTCTGGTGTGAGGGATCAATGGGGAATCAAAATTGTTATTTATTTGGATCTTTTCTACGGACCTGCCTAATAAGATTGAGCATTATAATTAAAATTTGGCAGGTGATGTATGGCTGCAGATTGCATGCGAACGAGAAAATTGATTATAATAATATCGCTTGGAGAGCATATTTCATGTCATAGAGCATCCCACATAAACAACCACGACAACCCTGTAACGTTCAAACTAGGGAATCTACGACCTACGGAAAAGCATTAGTAAGACGCTATGACCGCAATGGGCAACGAAGAAGTAGTGGCCCGAACAGGTGAACACCAAACGGGCTGGCCGCCGGGAGAGGCCGAGAGCAGGCACCGAGACTCCGCCGCCCGCGCGCCCATCGCCCAAACCCCATCGCCCGCCTAACTCATGCGGGGCGTGACATCGTAATTGCTATCATAAATCCGGCCCAGGAAGACTCGCGCGATACGTGAAAAAGGAAAAGAAAATAAAAAAAATCGACGAGAAGGAACTGTTACACCACCATTGTCTTGATATTCAATCACATTCAGAAAAAAGTCCCCCCCCCCGCCGCGCGCTCCCCGGCCGGGCCGGGCCGGGCCGGGCCGGGCTGGGCCGCGCGGAGAGGCGGCGATGTTATCTGCCATCGCGCCACATCCTGTGGTGGGCGCCGAGAGCGCGGAGCCGCGTGATTTGCATAGTTCGCCGGAGTTCCGTCCGAGGGCGAGGGCGCGGCAGTGCAAGGGCAAGGCCCCTCGCGTGCCAGGCGGCCCCTTGCTGGTTCGAACGATAGAGTCTAGAATCTCGGTACAACGAGCTCGTAAATGGGAACTGGAAACGAAAAATTGTGCTAATCTGCCCTTCACATGTTTTTGAAACAAGGAAAGAAAGTAGAAAGCTGTTGGAAGAAAATAATGTATACGCGATGGAGACAGCGAATGTGAGCAAGAGATTGTCGAAGAATAAAGTAAATGAAGAAAAGTACAAGGTTATCTTAAAAATCAGGATGAGTTTTCCTTTAGGAAATTCGAAGGACAGAAAAGAGTGGCTTACAGTTACCAAAATGTCTGCGTCGACAAGTAATGATTCGCCATTCGAAGAATAAAATGTTTTGTAAAAATGTAAAGTTATATTGCAATACTACTTCGCGACTCACATTCCTTAATTGCGTATGAACATTCAGAGACGTATTTTGGTACTTTGTACTGTTTACCAATTGAAATAAAGTAAGTTATTTTTGATCACGTAATATGAGTGATATCTCAAGAACCTTTATTAAGATAATTTTTTTATTCATATTATTCTTATTTTAATGTAACTAAGGAATGTAATATCAAAAGTATCATTTACTTTTGTCACCATGATAGGAACCTGGAAGTTCTTTAAGTGTTATATCATAGAGAAAAGGTATTAGTCTTCAGTATTTCGTCTACGGTTACACCTTGCACATAAGATCGCAGACCTTCGAGAGGAGAAAGGTTCTCTATTTCAAAATGCCGCGGCGTTCCATTTACTTCACGCTATCTGCCCTCATCTGTTTTGAAGACGGGAATTCCGCCGATGCCATACGAGGAGTGACGTACCCCATGCTCCAGATCGCGCGGAGCGGATGGGGCGACGGGTGGGAGAGGGGCGGGGGAGGAGACGGTGAACTCAGAGCACGCGTAGGCACGCGGCCCTGAAGCGAGAGGGGCGGCGCGCGGGCGGGCGGGCGGGCGGGGCGGGCGGGGGCGGGCGGGGCGGGCGGGGCGGCGGGGCGGGGCGGGGGGGCGGGCGGGGCGGTGGGAGATTGAGGACCGGCCGAGGACAGGGCAGGCGGGTATTGTGCTGGGTGGGGTCCGATTTCCATTCTCGGAAGGACCCGCACGTACGAGGTGGCGGGCGGGCGCACGGTTTTGCTTTTGTTTTTGTTTTTTCTGTTTCCGTCCTCGCGGCGCCGGTTGGCGCTCATGCAGTCGGGATGGGACGAAATGAGGGCCGACGTTCAAGAGATCTTACGAGCGGCGAGGAGAGATCGAGGCGCTTGCCCTACTACGACGGCGGCATTGCTTCAAATTGAGACAAGCCTGGCTCTGAGACCACTGGGAGAGTTAAGATGCTTTGAGCTCTGAAATTTCTTCATAGAAAAACCTTCTTCAAATAACTATTCCATGACTTGTTTTTGGCCAACGTCAATACGTCTTGAATTTAAGAGCTGAATATTTATTTTCCTCATCTTTAAATACCCGTATATTATTTTAAAACATTTCGATATTTTGTGCATCCTGAAACAAAGTGCATTTCCAATTGCATCGGTGCAAACAAAAAGTTACGATGTCACATTTTGCCGGTTTTAAGTTAACGGTGGGAAACTGGTATTAAAATATAAATTCAACTTTATATGCTTAAAAGTTCGTTGTCCGTGAACTATGTGACGTCTGTACAGTCTGTACTTGAACGAACTATACGACGTCTGTACTTGAACTAGTAATGTTAAAAAATATTTATCGATGTCCGGAACTTAAAACCTTCTTGCTTGCGCTTCAAAATTTGAAGCTCCTGCAAATCGAACGTTTTTGTTTCCTCCGATTCAATTGTACCTGCGTGTTCAACAGCTTTTGTCAAAAGAAAAAAATGATGGAGGATACTGGAAGAATTTGATTGTGTCGTGTTCCTTCGTTGACCTCCGTGACCTGCTTGTGTCCGCCCCTGGCGAGTGACAAGATGGCGGTGGCAGAGTCAGGGGCGGATTTCACGGTTCGCGGACCACGCTGCCGCTTGGGTTCCGGGATTTACACCGGAGAGGCCTGAATTTTGCAACATCCAAGTTTTTCACAAACCTCTTTATTTGTCAACGATGCTCTCAAGCAACGTACTCTTCCCATGGCACTAATGGAATTTATGTTTAGTTTTCTCACATGATAGTGATGTCGATAGATAACATTATAGAGCTGCCAATGAAAAAAATTATTCAAGTGATTGATTCATCATTCATTGATTGATTCATTGATCAATTGCATTATTCAATTGATTCATTGTGAAATATTATTCAAGATTTTTACATGTAATACGTCGAGTGAAATATAATTTGCAGCTTTAAAAAGAGTAAAAAAATATATAGGGAATACAAAGGTAGAAGAAACACAAAATAACTTAGCAATTTAGTGTATAGAACAGAAAATTTTAAACCGCACAAACACTGGCAAATGTTTCAGATTTCTTCAAAACGCATTTAATTTAATGTGTTAAAATTCGTTTTGCAGAAATCTGAAAGCAGGAACGTATTAAAAACTACCCAATTTCACATCGAACTTAATTTTCCCCAGCAGTAGACACTAAGCGTTTTGGTCAGTTGCTCCTGCGAGGTGGTTTCTTCGAGCGCCCAGCTGCGAGCTGAGTCGGCGGGCGGTGGCGCGGGAGAGCGGTCGCGGAAGTGTCGCGGCGCGGGGCGTCGCTCGCCGCGCGCCGCCTTATCGTCGAGCCCCATCGCCGCGACCGGCGACGCCCCGCGTGCGCGCGGCGACGCCTGGGGAGACCTTGCGCGGAGCGGCGCGGAGCGGCGCGGGTGCGGACGTGGGCGTGGAAGGAGGGCTCCTCAGCGCAGGCCACGTCGGGGCCGCTGCGCATGCGCCAGCGCCGAGTCGTGGCGGGGTCCACTAATCCCCCGGATGTCAACCCGCTCGCCAGAGATTACAAAGACGGCGTCTGTCAGGCGACGCGGCTAGTGCCGAAGGCTTCCCCCACCCCCTTTCCACCCACTTCTCGTTTCTGAAACTCTGTGTACATTCATTGTGGGACTAGCCAATGAAATACACGTACCGTTAGCGCGTGCCTATTTCTGGTATACGCTATATTAACACGCGTCGTCTAGTAGACTACGCCTTTCTAGTTACGTCACTAATTTTCTGGTGGCATATTGGTTATATTGTAAATAATGAATACAAACGCCTTGTGTTGTAGCATTTATGGTCTGTTCGGAACATTTAGCAATCATAATTGGACGATAGCGATCGTGAATAAGGGCGCATGACATGGTACGTCTGCGGATGTTTCTCAAAAGTTATGTGCGGACAGCACTTAGACCGTGTATGCTGTGAATGTCAAGTCATTTAGATGTATCTACAAAAACCTTAAAAATGTATTTTGTAACTCCATATAATGCATGTTCAATCCATTCATTTAGTGTTTCATTGTAAAAATGAGTTTATCTTTATTTTCACCGAAAGTAGTCAGACAGACTATACCTTTGTAATAATGCTTGGTACAGCTCGCCTTTGTAATCTAGGGTTAATCGTTATTTATCGTTCAGCCCTAGGGTGGCTCAGGGGCAGCCTACTAGCTTCCCGTTGTGGGAGTTTTTTGGTCGCAGCAAAACTTGCGTTATAGCTGTACATTAAAATCGTCTCAGTTTGTCTAGGTATGTGACGAAGAAAAGCTCTCAGGCAGGTGGAGTTAGCAGGTTGCGCTGAAGGGAATACGCCATGTTCACCACATGTCTCTCTTAACTCACAAGCGTGGGAAATAAACGACGCCCAGGCATGGGGGACACCGTTGGCTACCCGGCAAAGTCGGAAAATCCACCGAAAATACCAAATACATACATATACATGTACAATATTTATAATACGATTGCTATAGATTTATGCTATGCAAGAAACTAATGGAGTGCTTCGCGAATTTGCAGTTATGTTCCTTGGTTGGACTACTTTGACTATGCAGCTCATGGCTTTTAGAGGAATAGATTGTCGATTCACCTTTTCTTTACTTGATTTTACTCGTATTCACCTTTTCTTTGCTTGATACATACGAGACTGTTTGCAGACCATTCGTTCTATTTTTCTTACTACATTATTTATGCAGTGCGTTTGAATTCATAGAGGTTCTAGTGCAGACATAATGGAAATACGTATTCATTCTTTACAACTACAGCTGTGACGCGAATGATTCAAGGTGAGTACTCATAAAACTACACAGAGAATCATTAAAAGTTATAGGATTTCCCAATGTTTCCTCTCTGAAGCCAAACAGGCTTTAAAATGATCCCATCAATTATATTCTCTACCAAAGGTAAAAAAAAGTTATTGTGATGCTATTTTTAGAAATTATTCATATATATTTCAATTATTTAGTTATTACATTATATATATATATATATATATATATATATATATATATATATATATAATATTGACCCTATTAGAACATATTAATCAACATTAATTTTTTCCCGTATTGTCTTTCACTATTTCAATTGTAATGTTACTATTCAAATTCTTACTTATAAGAAAAACTTTAGCAGGAATTAACGATAATCCGTCAGAGTAAACTGACAAGCATTAAAAATATGGACATTATTTCTAGACACTCAAAACAAATTCTGTGGATTCATCACCCAAATCCATCCACCTAATCCATATCCAACAAGCAACTACACGCCTAATTAAACATCAAAACAATCGCTCACCATATTGCCTATCTCGCCAATAACTTTTAGTCAAACCTGCACATGATCAAACAAAGTAGAAATTTCAAAGTGGGTAAATGTACAGAACGTCAAACTTGAATATTAAACAGTTATGCGTTACATGCATTCTTGGACAAATTCGGCAATATAGAATGAATCAATTGAGATGCTCTGAAAGTTCCCTCCTCAGATGTAGGTTTGTGTTAGTAGTAAAAAAGATTACGTTATATTGGTAGCAAGAAAATAAGAGTTGAACATTAACTGAACTTTGGAATTTTATTCAGAATATAAATAAGTTAAAATAAATAATTTGTTCGTGCATAGTAGCAACGTCCTACATAGTGAATTCTCCCATCCCCATGGGGAACACGAGCATCGCTCATTGACATGACGCTCAGCAGCAACGGCAACGGCAGCGTCCAAAGCAGCGGTTAGCACTTGGTCCCGCGCAAAACGCAGCGCATTCGCGCGCGCGGCCGCCGGCGTTTTTCGGCTGTGTCGCCCGTCCGCTGGTGCAAATGGCGCTCAAATTGCCCCTAGTAATGGACGCCCCCGCGTGCAGTCACGCGCCGCTTTGCCGCCCCCACAAAGGCGCGGCCGCCGCTTATTATGTGGAAAATCCACAAGAAAGACTTTTTGGCGCGACTCGCCGAAAGAAACTCTCTAATGTTTTAATGTATGAAAATAATTAGATGTGCATTTTACGCTAGGCGTTATTTGAGTATCAGAAATAATGGTTAAGGTGACGGCCGCACTTAGGTTTTAAGTTGTTAACTCGGTACTCTTGAGATGTTAACTTCTGTCCCTTAGAAGTGCTGAATAAGGAAGAAGTTCTGCTCGCGGAGAACAATGTAGTTGAGAATGAAAAGCTCAGTAAGATTTTTTTTAAAGAAAGTAATCTCACACTCCATGCTTTTGTAGAATTGTACTGTAACTGTTTCTGTAATCAGTGAATTATTGAAATAATAATATTAATAATAATTTTAATAATAAATTATTAACGAAGTGATGTACTACATATGTTTGATAGAAATCAGCATTGTCGAGTTAAGTGTGTCAACAGTGGTAAACCAGTTTTACATTTTCCTTAAATTAAAGCACCTGAATATTAATAATTTAAACCATTGCTGCGATTTATCGCCACAATTCATGTAACTACAGTGATATTTATTATTACCCACACTTTCCCTTTATTTTGAATATAAAATGGTAGTCTAGCCAGCAAAGTCGGACAATGGACCTCAAATACCAAATACATACATACAGTGGTAGTAACAAAATAATTAAGAGCAACATCTTCAAATATATATATATATATATATATATATATATATATATATATATATATATATATATATATATATATATATACAGACAGAAAGTGGTGGTTTCTTCAAAATACATATTACGAGTAATGCAATAAACTTCATCAAAATGTTCAGATTATAATATTTATGTTGTACTTGATTGCGTTGGGTTTGTAGAATACTTAATTCAAGGCAAGAAATGCATTCACCTTCATTTCGTTGATTATTTAGCAACAGAACTGAAGGTTAGGAAGCTATAAAAATCGGAATAATACTACAATCATGCATTGTTTATTATGATCATTGAAAACCCTATCAAGTACCTAAATATTTTTGATAAAGTGCTATATTTTGATTGACAACAAACAAAAGTAATACTAATATAAACTACCCTTATAGTGAGATAATGAAATGTTCTTAACGTTCTGGAATTCATATTTTTTGAAAATGCTCATAAAACAATCTCCGTTTTTAAACCCTAAACAAGAATGATAAATATCACTCAACTACGAAAACTAATTAATTAAAAACTATTACTGATATAATTTTTTTAAAACACTGGAAGTAAATAATTAAGGTAATTATTACTTTTGCTGAGTTTTAGAGCCGTTATATTAAAAACCTTACCCTTCCAGAAAGTGCTTTTACATTAGCGCCAACTATAATAAGAAGTTTTACTACAAATGGTTTCAGTCTTTGCTTTGGCTGAATACTTTAATCTTAACTTTTAGGTGAATAAAAATACTTTCTATTCGTACACTATTATAGTTGCCTGTTACATTTTGCCAATAAAATATCAGTAATAAATAATTCAGTTCTAAGGAAAAATAAAGTACAAGAAGACTTTACTGAAGAATAATTTTCCAAAAATACGAGAACTGTTTGTTTTTGTCTATGTATTACGAGTTTTTTTATTACATTATAAATTTAGTAATCATGTATTACAGTCATGATATAGTATGTGTATTAGGTTTGTATGAATGTATATTATGTGTCGGTGTATCTATATTGTAGCCCTGTGAATCATGGAAATAACAGTGTCGAGTGATCCAAAAGTAGCTTCCCGTTCTTTGTGAGTCCCGCACAGCCTGTTGAGTGCGAACAGAACCCCGTGCAGGGGCTTACCTCGGCCGCTCCCTGGACTCTTCGCGCCTGCGCAGATCGTTGCCCCACAGCGAACGCCTTCTCGTCCACCGGGCCAGGCGATGGAGCTCCGCCACCAGCGCCCCTGCATACGATATTCAGCGTAATGATCGTTATTCCACCGACATGACTTAATAACGCCAAGCCACTCGCGTCTCGAACCAGCGAAAATAAGGTGCGCATTAGAAAGCCCGCCACCGACTTACCGAGCTCTTGCGGTGACAGCACTCCCGCCACAATTGTACCTCAAGAAGTGGATTTCGAAGCGAGAGCTAACGGGACCCCCACCGATTTCGACGGAAGCCCGGCACACACACGCACAAAAAAGTCGAAAAACGATCGGGAGTGGGGACGGAGGGGGGCATCACGCTACCGCCGATAATGAGCCGCGGGATCGGGAGGGCACGAGGGGGGTGAGAGAGGACGCGGCGAGGG
>BOPP01000065.1:4533322-4544911 GCA_017312745.1 Gryllus bimaculatus | reverse complement strand
TGCGGGAGGGCGGGCCGCCTAACGACGGAGGCAGCTCGGCCAAAGCGACATGAGCTGGCCTCAGTGCTAGGAGTTGCGAGTGACAAAACCTCTTCATTACTCAACACCTACATACCTACATGCGGCTGTAGGTGAATGAAATAAAGCTATAGATAAAAATGTATACATTTAAAAGGGTTATGTAAATATAAAACACGTCAACTTTGAGGACAATGGAGATACAAATACAAATGTAAGACGATCTAGGTGTCCAGGTAGGAACGTAGCTCATGCACTCGCAATGCCTCGGCAGAGATATTTGGCAACGTAATGTAATTCAGTTGTAATGACAATGTATTTCAATTGTAAGAAAGATACAAACGAAAAATACTCAACACGCGCATGAAGAGTCTTCGTGGGTAACGCAACATGTTTTTGATGCATCGTGCAAAAGTAATTAAGCCATGAATCTGTATGCAAGCGGCAAATTTTGGAATATTGCAAGTATTATGTAGCTGTACAAATGCTTTTCAGTAACAAGCAATGATTCCTCTTTGAGGGAAGAATAAGTCACTTTAAGGTTAATATTAAATTGCGTACGTGTATTAATAAATTAAATATTATTAAATTATTATTAACCTAATGAAGTTTCAGGAAAAGTATACACAAAAAATAAATGTTTAATGAAAACATTAATCACTTGAATAAAAACATTTCTATGGAAAAATTTTGCAGAGATAATGTTTCTCACCTTCTTTTCATACAATGTCAAATTATCATCTACATTTTCCATAAAGTATTTCTTGCTGAAAGCAAAAAAAAAAAAGAACATACCTGCATAGCAAATTTAGATCAGAATTTTTTTGTTATTGTTTATCTTTTATGGTTAGATTTGTCAAGTAAATTTTACCTTTTATATTTTTCTTCTTTAGCACAAAACAGTGCCACCCACCGTTCTTTGCTATTCTCGCGAGATATGCCATACACTTTATTCCACACGTGAAATGTTTTCGCCTCCTCACCAACGAACAATACATATTTCTTGACGTGCACGGTTGAGAGACCGCTGAATAACTATTTTGGGGAATCAGATATATTTCTATCGTCGAAGAAGCACCAAAAGGTTAGATTCCGCTTATTTTGAGCTCATGATACAAGTCACACTTCTCCGTAAATAAATCTTGGGCTTCTCGTTCTACCGTTTGGCTACCTGCTCACAGCACTATAATCGTCCGCAAAAGTAAATCACTCGGCGGGTCGAACCCTATATTGCGTGTGCAGGTAGTGGCCGTGCATTACCAGACCACTTCCCCAAAAATCGGACCGTGTGGGCTTTCTATTAGGGAAAAAGCATGAATAGACCACTTTAAAATGCGCACCGACTGGGACAGTTGCTCTCTCGAAGTAAAAGCTACCTTTTACAGCGTTCGATAAGCCACATGGCGCTTCGCCGTCTTAAAGTGTCAATAGAGCCCTTCCTCCTACGTGTTATTTTCCGCAATTCTTTCAGTTAATCAACATTCATGATCATGACAGATTATCATAAAGCGTGTTCCGTAATCACCACGCGTTATGTTTATGTATCGCGCCTATTTTGTTGCATTAACGGTAAAGAGGCGTTATTTGCTTGTCAGGCTCGGCAGGCAATCATCGCAGACGCCTGAGTGTAGCGTCGGGGCGATGGTTTTCCCGTCACCTTACTCGACCACCTTACGCACGAGTTGGAAATCGCGGGGCTCCGCAGGGACGTTCGTCGCTGGCGCATTGCTTCCAACGAGGGCGGAGGTATTGGCCGAATAGTCCCGGCAATAAAAAGCCCATAAAGCTCACAGCAATTATTATCCTGTAATAACATTCTTGAACACATTGTTACACATTTATGTTTGCAGTTATGGCGACCATTATGTTCGTAATATAAGGTGCGCAACGTGTAGTAAATGTTGCATATAGGCCATAACTCGAGGTCCGCGGCGGCGGCGACGGCCTGCGGGCAGGCGCGGAAGTGTTTCCTAGAAGTAAACGGCCGGGGAAGCTATGTTTGCTTCGGAATCGCCATTATACTGCGGGTGGGAAGGTCAGCTGGAGCCGAGTTTGCGCTTCTTCACGAGCGCCAGTTGGTTCGCGTCGCTTCTTTTGTGCTTCTTTGCCACTTTTTTGTTGTCGGGAAGAGTGAAAGCAGTGCACGTTGTCTCGTTTCTACAACTTCTGGTTCATGTTATTTGAAAATTATTTGAACCAATATTTATCCTACGTTGTTTATGATTATCTCATCTTACCTCTTTATCGAACATGAGTGTCTGAAAACAGTCATTTTGAAACAACGGTTGCAAGAGGGTTACTTTTTAGCACTAGCACTTAAGAAGGAGCAATTATTCAACTGCATCAAAGCTTTAATCAACTCGCACTATACTGATTTTAGAGAAAGGATGTATGCACAAATAAAGTTTTGTTTTCATTACTCTAACGAATGTTTGTGTTCACTAACAAGCTTTTCCGTATTTTGTTTACAGAATGAAGAAATGGTCTAGCTGTCAATGACCTACTCTCTCTTTTGTTTCGTTTTTCCTAAAGTACTCCTGAGAGCAATGAAAGGGCAAGCATCCAACTCTGTTTGGCTCTGAACACTTCCATCTCCAGAGAGAACAAAGAATAGGACGCACATTATCGCTGTACAATCCCAAGTTGGGACGCTGCCAATTGTCTCTGCACGTGAAACAAACTCATTCGACAACTTTTGAAATTCAGACATATTACGTCTTACATTTGAAGAAGAATTGTCTATTCTATTTGAATAAGTATTTTATATTCTCTTCATTGAAAGATAGTTCCATCTGTGAGAACGTTTTTCGTACTCATATCCTCAAATGTATCGATTCCTTTGTATTCCACGCAACTCATGCGCGTATAACGGACATTACGTAAAATGCAGTGCCTCCGAACATAATTTTTGAAAGAATCCGTAGGTGAAGGGACATCGCGGAATTCACGCATTTTATTTACATGAACATTAGCTTACCTCAGCTTTCCTTGACCTCTGGCAGTTATGATACTGGAGGAATAAACTGCCTTTACTCCAGACGGCCCTTTTTACAGATAGTCTTTGTCAGAGAAAATAGAACTAGTAGAATCGCATTAAGCAGGGTGTTGAAGTTTTGGTCATACCAATAAATAATGTTTTACATCTCAATATTATCATTTCTGCTTTATTTCATGAAGTCGATTAGCAACGATGAAATAAAGCATCCTTTTAGGACGATATAAAACTGTTAAAAAAATATTGGTTTCCAGTGTAGAGTGTTTACTTAGGCTCTGTATATTGGAAGCCAACCGTTGTGCTAAGCGGCAGTTAATTTCAATTTTCAAGAAAGGTGACACAGTTGAAAATTCTGCAAACTTAGTCATGAAAAATTTGAATTGAAAAACAAACGCGTTTCCGCATAACTTTTTACTTTTTTCTTGGTGTACATAAAAATTTAATATCGAAATGTGTTTTTTAATATACTTGTTTACTTTTTCTTACGTTTCTTTAATTAATTGTGATGTTTTGGGTTCATTGTGATATTTTAAGTTTGTGTTTAAATTAATTGTGATGCTTGGCTAATTCAATTGAATTGATATATGCGCTCAATAGTTAAAATCTTGACATTTTCAAATAGGATAATTCCAGAATAAAGACATTTCTTCTACTAAATACCGTTTCATTCCTTCTGATACAAATTTATATGCTTAATTATTTGTTTTATTTAAATACTATTGCTTGCTTATTTAATTGTTTTGAGTTACTCTTATAGTTACAAGTAAATAAAGTTTTGCCCGTTTCTCTAGAGTTTATTTTGCTTCAGACTTAAGTTATATTATTCCACAATCACATATAGGCTAATAGTATTTTTATAATTTTTCTAACGCATTTTTACATATCTGTATATATTGCATTATTTATAGTAATAATTCTTTATATTATTGGCTCAATTAAAAGAAAGAAGGTTTTACGAGGAAAGAAGACGGAATCAAACAGCTCTTTTCTGTTATTCTCAATCACCCACGACAACGTAATGAAGACACTATTACTGTTAATAAAGTGTAAGTTTTATGTTTATTGTAATGGGTTTCCTTTCTTTGGTTTACTGTTTACCGTTTCTCTTTTTCTGAATACTATTTACCGAAAATCATGTTATCTCATCGTATTTTACGCCTACTACTACCTTTCGGGTAGTCGAACCCCGGCCGTCCTTCAGCTGGCGATCAATCGGACAGGTGGCAGTAGCTGCGTTCTTGCGACTGTTTTTTGCGGGCATTCGACCAATCGCAAGCAGCCCCGACGCCGTCCGGCGGCGGCCGTCAATAGCAGCGCGAGGAGCGCAGCGCTACCAACATTTCTGCGGCCGTCGCCCATTGTGCGCGGATTCTGCCTCCGCCGCCGTTTTTATGCGCCGCTCGGCACACAATAAACAAACAGCGATCGCGGTGGCAGGCGGGGGTGCAGCGCGCATCATTTGCTTGGCGTATTTATAACGGTCATTACCGACGCTTCGTGGCGACGTGTAATTAGTGCACGGCGCCTCGGTTGGGGGTGTTTTCTTGTGTTTTACTTCTGTTTACACTGCCATTAAATATCGACACGCGCGCGGCGCGGCGGGCAGCGTGACGCGGGAGGTGGCGCGGCGCGGGCGACGCAGCTGCTCTTTTAGGCCTAAACGAAAACGTTTTATTTCTGGTTATTTACTTATTTACTTGGGCGTGGTGGGCGAGGTAGTCTAAATTAGATACTGTGCTTATTAAAAATGCTACGTTGCTTGACTGAATCTCAGTAGCATGCTAACAAAATTAATAAATAAATAAACTTTATATGACATTGATAAGTAAACTAAATTATACTACAAGGGTAATATTACTTCTTTGAGAAATAAATAGTATTTTTTTAAAATTGCTATTGATTTAAATTAACACTAATAATTATCAAGAAAATGTGCATTGATAATAATAACCTTGTGACAGATAATAAGAATAAAATTTTGTAAAATATATCTAAAATAAACGAGTATTCAACAATGACATAACAGTAACAATAGATATTCAGATTAATAATGTAGAGTATTTGGTATTTTGTTTCAAATCTTTGATATTTTATTTCAATACTTTTTTGAAGATTTATATTTTAATTTCAATTAGAAATAATCAGTGAAGAGGGACGTCACATGAATAAAACGTTATGTAAATGCTGTACAAAAGAACGTTGGAAAATTACTCACTCGCCTATTAAGTTCATTGTAGAGAATTACCAACTATTTCCAGAAGGTTTTTAAGTCCAGATCCAATTGCTCGCAAAAGCTGGCGACTAATCTAAAGGAAATCCCTTTTTAAAACACATTTTGAGTAAACGCGTTTGTAAGAGTCTGACTAACAATTTTTTTTCAATTACTTTGTTGCAGGTGAGTTTTTGGTGAATCATTTCCTTGCTTCTGTTTGGGGTGACAACGATGGTGATGATCAAATTAGGGGACAGCACTGGTGAGTTTAGAGAATATAAAATCCATATTTATTATTATTATTATTACTATTATTATGATTATTATTATTAAGTGCTTAATTTATCAACATAATGGAAATTCCACGTACGTTTATTTCCACTGTTTTACACTGATGTACTTCGATGGAAAATAAGTAATGTGAGAGGCAAAAATATTGTGCTTTAATTCACTTGGAGAACAATACATGATAATGAATACAATGAAAAGGGATGAAATAAATAACAATTAATTTAATAGAGATGGCAATAATATGATCTAAGCTGGAAAATTGAATGTTTCAACTGTTATCCCGAACTCTATTAACAAACACATACATACAATAGATAAGAAAATATTTATTATTTAGTGACAGTGACATTAAAATATTATTATATTCGACGATACATCTTAGCCTCCTTTAAACACGAAATAGTGTAATTCTTGAACATCAAAAGTGTTAAAAACAAGTACAACAATTCTTCAAAAACTTCCCAGTGTGTTTTACGGAACGTTCGAAGCTGCACGAACTTCAACCATGGAACAGGGGATTCGATCTTCCAAACTAATGATGATATAAGAAGTAATGTTGAAATAAGATTAGTGAGTTCGAGGTTAAATATTAGAAGGGAAGTCACGAATGTAAGCTTCAGCAATCGAGATAGAAAACTCTCCCGAAACTTATGGTGTCAAATAGTAATAATAATAATAATAATAGTAATAATAATAATAATAGTAATAATAATAATAATAATAATAATAATAATAATAATAATAATAATTATTATTATTATTATTATTATTATTATTATTATTATTTGTGGTGAGGCTCAGGCCATTTAACTTGCTCATCTGCGTAATCACTTAAATCGATCTACATTTACATTGTTAGAATTACAATTGAGGCGTTCGAAAAAAAAGCAATGGCAACGAACGTTTCACGTTTTGTGTGACGAAACACTTTTATGAAACGAGCTGTACATAACGTATGTGTAAGCATTCATCGCCATTTGTTATATTCTGGAAAGCTCTTCTGAAATAAAGAGTGTTGTACCCCTAGTTCATATGAAAAGTCATAAATAGTCAATAATCTTAATTAGGTAAAATTTAGAATTTGATTACTGTATCGTCGATAACATCTGATTGCCTCAATTGTGAACAATTTGCAAAAATTAAGGGCAGAATATACTACATTTATGAATGAGAGTCATAATCAAGGGATCATCCTGCTTAGGTCTTAGGCGATTGAGTACATCCAGAAATGAATCAGGATGCCGGCTTGAAGCAGAATATCAACAGTGCAGAATTTTTATATACTACATAGAAGTATGAGAGAAAGGTAGAAGTAATGTAACTGAAGGAAATGAATAAGAAATCTAAAGGAGAAACAAGGGAGACTGCAAGGGAGGCACGTGTATGACTGAGAGTGCAAAGCAAGGGGCCATCCTGGCAGAGGCGTTACGCGATTTGCGTAAACCCCTGGAAAGTGAAGCAGGGCGGCGGCCCAGCAGCGGCTCAGCGGGGAATGGGCCGCGGAGGGCTGCGGCGTCGGGGCAGCGCTAGGGCAGCTCTGCCCCTCGCCTCGACCGCCTGCGCCCTCTGGCGGTCAGCTGCGCCCAGGGCAGGTTTCCTTTGGTAACATCGATGCGATCGAATGTTCATTCCTTAAACTAGCCGATAATGGATGTTCGATTTATGTGCACTTGTTCTTTTCCCCTGTCCAAGGGTTAAAATTTCTTCCATGCCTGATGGCAACTTTCCCGTTTACCTCTCGTTACCATACTTCTTCTGGTATCTTTGCCAATATCGAAATAACTAATGTAGCTTATCTGTTTATTTGATAATGTTTGATGTACTTATTTACCGTATTACATACATCGAAATATTTTGTAAGTTCTAACAGGAGGATGAAATATATTTTTATATGCTTAATATCTTTTAATAGAAAGTGGGAAGCAGGTGCAACCGAAGGGCAACCATTTGCCCATAAATTAATTTTTATGAAGTTTGTAACTGCAATAACAAATAAGTAACTACAAGCACTTAATTCATGCCTTCCTTTAAGTAAAAATATTTATTCAAAAGTATCTTTTGAGCACCGTAAATTTCATTTTAAACCCAATCATTGGTTCATTGAAAATGCCCAGATAAATGTTGAGTCGTAATGATATATTTTGTGTTTATTCGGAAAACCTATTTTTTATTTAAATAGCTATTATTTTGATATTTACTAATTCATGAAAAAAACAACATCTTTAAAAAATGTCTTCATTATGTCGAAGTTTTCTTCATTACACAAAAAAGCTTCTTTGCTTTAAATTTGCCTTGGCTAATAATGCGTTTAGCGATACACATCTTGGGACATAGAACTCATATCTATATCATTTGGTTTTGTGCTTCGATTTCATAACGATTTTATGTCGTGTCTGTGTTCATCGTAAAATAATCTGGAGTATTTTAGTAAAAAAAATTTAAAAGTCATTAATTATTATGTTTTACATGAGGTGATAAGACAAAAATCCATCTCCATTACACGATGCAACTTGACATTATTTACAACACACGTTGTAGGTACTTACAAGCTCTTACAGAATTATTTTGGCGTGAACAGACGAAAATAATTCATTATATCTAAGCAGTCAGGTCACCTCGGACAGGTGTGTGAAACTGAATTGCCATGCAAATTGCATACGTCAACAAAATCGTCGTGCTTTCTACGTTGAAAGCTGTCTGTGTCAGTTTATTTATATATGCAAATTCAGTCCAGCAATAAAGTGCAGTATAGAGTTAAGTACACCTTTTATTCATTTTCAATATTTCAACTATATTTAACACTTAAAAAATTATGTTTTAACCAACTAAAGGAAGGAAGGTTAAATACTTTTGGTTTGGGATTTTTTCATAGACACCTTTGACTTGCCTGGAGGCTGCTTAGTTGTTTTTTTGTCGCTTTTTAACAACTGGGTCATGTAGCGACCACTGTGATCGTTTTAACTGTAGGGTGAACCGTAGGAAGAAGTTGAATGGGCAACAAGAAAACACACAAACATCCATGCCCGAGGCGTGATTCGAACCCGGGACCTTTCAGCCTTAGTGTCCTGGGCAACTGCGTAGTTTTCTTTCGATTTGAGCGCGCCCTTAAACTGGGTGACCTGGATGGGGCGCGTGGCCCGCAGCCCGGGGCGTTGTGCTGCGTGGGCAGCGCCGTGTCTCCCGTGCCCGCCAATTCGTTCCGCGCCGCGCTGCTCCGTCTGTCCCCGAGCCGCGGCGTGCGCTCTTCGTGCGCCTCTTGCCCAGTGGGTGGGCGCAGGTGGGAGCGGGTGGGTGTGTGCGGGTGACACGATCGTGGGCCCGGGAGCTGGCGTCGTGGCTGCGCGACGGCTGGTGGCCTGCGGGTGGCCCGCCGCGGCGTGGGCGCGGATTCGGCGGGTGGGCGGTATTGGCACGGGTGGGTCGGGTAGGCGGCGGGTGAGCGGGCGCGGGTGGGCGCAGCGCGGGCGGGTGGGATCCCGGGCTGGGTGGGCGCGGGTTGAGAGTGGGTGGTCCGGCGCGGCAGGTGGGAGCGGTGGGGGGCGCGGGTGGGGCTGGCGTGCCGTGGGATGGGCCGCTGGGGTGGGCGGCGGGTGGGATATGCTGGTGGGAGCGGGTGGGCCGGGGCGCCGGGTAGCCGGCATGCGTGCGTGGGTGGGCGCGGCAGGCCGCTGATGTCGCGAGAGAATGGGCAGCGCAGGGGGCGTGCCCGCCCTATCACGCGTAAGCGCTCTCCCGCCGCACGCCCTCTCCGCCCGTGTAGCGGCCTGCCGTCTCCTTTTGCAGCCGTTAATCTGGAATGGGTCCACGAAGAAGGAAATGAATCAAATCCCTTTAAAATATGCAATTTTATATATATTTGAGAAACTCGGTTCAACTGGCTGTTTAATTTACAGCAATATACGTTAAATATTGATAAATTAATGTATCAGTATTATTGTACGCATGCTCTGTATCAATAAGATTAAATCTACAGAACTCTACATTACTCACTATATTTGAAAATAATCCTCTTAGCGGTGTAGGCGGCACACTACACCTCTTGGAACATTTTATCTCCTTCCTGCACATATGCAACATTTTAATTCGTCTGCTCAGTCAAGTTCGCTGCCCTTATCTCATTTAAGTCGTAAATGTTACTCACACCTGAAAGGCTACGTAATCTACGAAATAATTTCCATAGGTTCTTTCCATTAGCTGGTATCTCCCACCGCCCACGCCAAGACCAGCTCTAAGACCCCGCCTGCTATCCCGACTTGTGTGGTAGGTAGCGCATGTGAGTGTGTGTAAAGAGAAACGGGGGAGGATGAGGAAGGAATAATCACGCGCGGTGCTCGACCTTTTTTATTGTTCTGGAGCGGCGTTCGCCTGCTAGTTCGGAGAAACCGCTAAAAACTGTGGTCGAGAGCAGTCGGCCGTTAGAAATATCCCCACACGGCGCTGCAGGGCTGAACTTCCCTGCCTGTGATATTAGCTAATATCAAATATCCTCCACCTTCTCGACTCCATTGCTAGAATTACCCCGGTTAGACGCCGCAGTGGTCTGAGCCAACCCAACCGGTATGAAAAATGTTGATAGATGCATGGCTTTGGAAGCTATGAACAGGTGACATTCAACTGGTAGAATAAGCGGAACATACCAAGAATAGGTGAGAACAACCACTACCTCTCATGTCTCTCGTACCCACAACATTCAACCCCATTTCCTTTATATAATTTATTATATTTCAAGAGGATTACATGGTTCAGTTTCTACAACTTCGTAACATGCATTGGTGACTTCAAGCTAAATTATAACCGATTTCTTTCATCCCAAATAAGAAGGTGAGGAGACCTGTGATACCTTCGTTCCGTTTCGGAGAACAATTTGAGAAATGAATGAAATCAATATTTGTTCTTAATTCTTGAACTGTGTATTTTTTGTGCACAGCGCAGGTTCGAATGGTATTGGTTTTTGCATAAGGCATATAATAGTTTGATGACAGGTTGTGATGTGAAGGGCTAATTATCCTAGATTAAATTCATGATGTAGTTGTTTGTTCGTAACATACCATGGTGCATTTGTTATTGTTTTTTGTTATTGATTTTGGATGATTTGCATGTCATTATGGTGTGTTTTGGCTGCATTAAAACATATTGAACAGACGTACAGCACTAGGGGTCATACTATATTTTTTAATAATATCAGTGCGTTATTGTATGGCAGATGGCTAATCCTGTTTAAACGGGGTTTGAGTTGGTGTAGTTTGTTTTTGGCTTGGCTCATTTTGTTTTGATGTATTGTTTCCAATTAAACTGTGTATCAACGTTTAATCCAAGATTTGTTATTGATTTATTTGGAGAGTACCAGATTATTGAGCATTGTATAAGATGAAGGGAGAGGGAACTTGTACGATCTGAGTGGAAACATTTTAGATACAGTCTTATTTGGATTCAGGAGAATTTTAGATTTGCCTGCCCAGTTTTCAATTTGGTGAAGATACACTTGAATAATGTTCATTGTTGAGTGATGATGACTGAGGGGGTTGACCAGAGAGCGGGAGAGCAGTGGGCGCTCAGAGTGGAGGGCGCGCAGAGAGGAGGAAGCGCAGAGCGGAAGGCGCGCAGAGGGAGGGGGTAGAGTGGAGGAGGGCGAGAGGAGGGCGCGCGCAGAGCTTAGAGGGGTAGATCGGAGAGCGCGCCGAGCGGAAGGCGCCCAGAACGTAGAGGGGTGGATGGGAGGGCGCGCAGAGCGGACAGCGCGCAGAACGGAAGGTGAGGTAGAGCAGAGAGCGCGCAGAGCGGAGAGCACGCAGAGCGGAGAGGGGGGTAGATCGGAGGGCACACAGAGCGGGGGGCGCCCAGAACGGAGGGGGTTGGACCAGAGGGTGCGCAGAACGGAAAGGGGTAGAGCAGAGGGCGCACAGAGCGGAGATGGGTAGATCGGAGGGCGCGCGGAGCAGAGGGGGATAGATCGGATGGCGCGCAGAACGGAGGGGGTAGGACAGAGGGCGCGCAGAGCGGAGGTGGGTAGATCGGAAGGCGCGCGGAGCAGAGAGAGAGAGAGAGAGAGAGAGAGAGAGAGAGAGAGAGAGAG
>BOPP01000065.1:4493272-4530068 GCA_017312745.1 Gryllus bimaculatus | reverse complement strand
CGCCCCGCCATGCGGCAACGTCACCATCTAGAGAAAAACGTCCCGCATTGTGGGTGTCCAGTTACAGAAATTTCGGGCTGTAACCAAACTTGTGGTGACATTTTGGAGACGCGAAATCTTAACGCATCTTGTTTTGCGATTTCTCAAAAGAATTCACGCACATTTTCGAGCAATCGCAAGTGGTTGTAGGAGAAACTTGTATTTACGTACATTTATTTCTTTACATTAAGCCTATTATTTTTGTAATAAATAAAGAACTAAAAGAATAGAATAGAATAAGAAAAATAATCAACTTAAAACCAAAGAAGACAATAAAAGATAATTAATTCATCGGTGTTGTCAAGCGATACGTTTCATTTAATATTTGATGGGCACGTGCAAATCAATGTAGAGCTCAGTAAAACCAGTCAATACTCAAAAGTACGAGAAACAGGAAACCTAAAATTTTGAACGTGAAGAATGTTGCTTACGGAGAAATCTGGTATTCACAACTCTAAAACTTCAAAATTAGTTATAGCTGTTTCTCACTGACTTCTCTAATATAAATATCAGATATTATTTGGACTATTGTTATGTGAAAGATATGTTTGAGGAAGAGTAGAAAATAAGTTTCCCTTGACCCATAAATAAAATAAGTAACACTGGCAACATTTGTACACCACGGTGAGTTTTCATATATTTGGAAAAACATAACTTTATTCCTAAACAAGGCAATAATATTCTGTTAAACGATTACTTTACTTGATAGTAAGTAGTACATTAATTTTAATTTTTTTTTTCGGTGGTCTTTCTAGGCAATTTAAAATTATTCTCAACAAGACTGATAGAGAGGGAAAATGTACAAATAGTGTTTTTCATTTGTATCTCACTGAAAAACAGGGAGGAGACCTAATGCTAATAATCCACAGTTCCTTCATCACATTGTGCAATCTTTGAGTATTTCCGCTGTGAAGCGACGAATAATGTTAGAGAATATGACGGATGATTTTAGGTCAATGGATGGGTGGAAGAAGATAAAAATGGAGTGAAGAGTAGAAAGAATGATGTGAATTTTTCGTCACAATTTGTGGAAAACTCGCTTCGTCGACAACAGATTCCACTCGAGTGAGTGGCAAATTAACTTGGATACTCAAAAGTGGGATACGGAGGCGTTGGCTGCCCCCATGAAAGTGTGTGAATCAAGTTGAGTGCTTCATTTTTCACGCGGTCGCTTTGCGTGAGGTGTGTTGCTTCCTGTAAATAAATGCTTTGTTCAGAACGATGCATTGTCTAGTCAGAAATGTACGGAGCGATACCTGTAGCCATTACTCATAAAACGCGACATTGGCAGATACGCGCTTTCTGATATCATTTGTCTGTGTCATGGAGATATTACGGTACCACTTACTTCCTAAAACGCCCTCTATTACGCTCATGCAACGCATGCAATCTTCCAGAGTAACGAGAGCGAAAGGTCGCCAAACTTCGCCTCTTATCACGCGCGTCTTCATTTGAATGTTTAAAAAAGATATTTATCTAACTAAGGTATAGTACTTGCTTTATAAAATACACACTGACTTAAAATGAAATTAAAAATCATACACCTAATAATATTCCGTATTTAATTAAACCTATACTTAAACACTCATAAATTAGACTTCACTACTAATCTAAGTATGCTTCCGAGTTTAGAATGACAGAAAATGGAGCAGTAAAGAAGCTGCGTTGTTCTACAAATTGCAGCAAATGTATCCTTCTAGACAACGTAGTGGAGCCATTCCACGTCAAATCGCTCAAGAATTGACAGTTTTTTAAACGAATGATATTTTGTATTACATCTGGATTAAAAAAGAGACACGTGACTTTTTATTTCCCTGAAAATTGACTGCTTTTTAGTAGTTATGCCTATATTAAATTTTGAAACTTATGCGTATTTCGCGAAATACGATTGATTGATGCTCCACGTGCACTTAATATAAAAATGCCTGGTTTATTTCATTTAATACTTTGAAATGTGTGTTTTATTCCTGTATAAATTACTTCTTCAAAAAAATCATTAAAAAATTGTAATTATTTAAAAAAAATTAAAGTGTTTATGTAAACCCGATCTGATAAAAATTTGAAAAAAATATCGGCGTTTTTCTTGTTTAATTTTATATACAACACAACAAGAAGAAAGTGAACACTGTACACGAACTGCTCTAAAAAATATTATTGTAAGCATGCGGGCGCGTGCTTCCTGCCCCTTCACTTAAGAATTGTGTTAGATCATATGTTTTAAAGTTGCTGATTCTTTCTTGAGTTGTAACACCCTGTAATGTGTTACCTCATCGAGTTTACAAAAATATTCAATTTTGAATTATTTTTTAAATTGAAAACTAACTAAAAGAAATATTTTGCAATATATAAGAAATTAAACATATTTTCAAGTTTCAAATGGAATTTAAACGGCGTTTATATTCCGGCGGTTATAAGTGTATTCTCGTATGGGATATTTTAAGTTTGTGATGCGCATCCTGTTTAGCAAAGTTCATCATGCAATATTTCCGAAAAAAATAAAAAATTCTAGCATTAAATTATTTGATCCATTTAATAAATAGAAAATATTAGAAAATAATTAAAAATAATTAAAAATACGGAGGTCAAGGTTTGGTCTTTTCGTGTGATTTGATGTGGAAAGGGGCAGTGGCGAGAAAGGTGGCCAGCACTCGCTTCACGCACCGCCGGCCTTTCTGTCGCGGGCGCGGTCGGGGCGGGGGCGAAGCGGGGCCGGAGTGGGGCGGAGCGGGCGGAGCGGGGCGGCAGCGGCGGCAGTGGGTCAGTGGGCGGCCCTCGCGCGACGCCCGCGCGCGGAAGCCGCCCCGCCGCTGTCCGCCCTCGCGCCGCCCACGGCCGCGCCCCGCGCCGCCCACGTGAATTGCTCGGACCCCCTTCATCTTGCGACCGCCCCGCGCCCGCCCCGCCCCGCCCCGCCCGCCCCGCCCTCGCCCCGCCCGCGCCACCACCGCACGCGCCGCCCGCTCGGCGCCGGGGCCCATGCGCGGGGCTAACAACTTCGCATTCGACTCGCTGATTTTAACAGTGCGCATTGTTGGGATCTTATCCATGGCTCGGTGAAGTTGTTGTTTATGGCATTTTATTACGGATCAAATTCGCGCATTAATTATTCCCGATACTTTAGCATTCGATAATTGTCTATAGCTGTTAACATTGCATGAAGATAAACTTCCTCGCTAAACATTTTTTTATTATACGCACGAAGCTGTAAGGAATAAAATGAAACCAAAACCCGTGAAGGAAAATGAAACAAAAGCATCCATAAAAAATAAATTTTACAAAGCAATTTGTTTAGAATACATACGAGTAAAGCAATAGCAAAATAAGTAAGATAATAAAAGAAATATAAGGCAGCGAAAGGAACAAACGTGAATGAAATAATCGTGAAGAAAAATTGTGGACAGTGACTACGATAAATGTCGAAAAAATAGCGCGATTGCTTGGCGAGCGAGACTCTATCGCAAAAGATGCGCCCGGCAGAGTGAAATCCACCTCTTTCAGTTGTTTGAGTATTCCGCATTGCAATGTAGGTGAATTCGAATGCTCTCGCCGTAGAAGGCACCAGCAGATGGTAAAAGTAGAAGAAAAATTGAACGCCTCAGAGCATTCATCTGCCGCGGAAGCCTCGGAAATCTATTTATTCCCACTTGCGTTTCATCGTGATGCCTGATGGAAATAAACTGAATGTTAATGGTTTTAATGTAATGTTAAAATCTGCACATACTACTCTAAATTGACAACGAATTGTTAAATCTTGCCAATAACCTACATAAATTAACTCCCCTTAATAATTGCATTGAATAAAGTTCCAGTGTTGCGCCAATAGTTTATACCCCTTGTTAGAACTGTAGTAGAAATCATTTGGACAATTCATTATTGATTAGTAGTCATGAGGAGATTTTAATAATTTTTTGCCGAGATCTCTAAATTGTTTGGGCCGAATAGTTGAAATAATAAAGTTTACCACTAATTATTAAAGATTTTTATATGAAAATATTTCGCCATTGATTGAAAATTGTCAATTTAATTATTACCAAGTATTTACTCTTTTCCTTAATACTACCTTACATTTTCAGAAATGTATGTTTAATAAGAATGCCAAATTGAAAACATTTTGAAGATACAGATATATACATTGGAATATGTATATCTCCCGCACCCTTCCTGTAGCATGACTACTGATTTCTTTCAAAAGTTCTGGTTCTCCATAGAAACAACTGTGCCTTCCAGAAATGTAACTTTTTGTGAGTGTGTAAAAAACTACTAATGATAGTAGGCTACTACCCGTTATGGTGAATCGTTTAGAAATTATCATGTAAATATTCGTTTGTGCTTTTTTTCGGTTAAAAGAACTTTATTGCTAAAAAGGTGTTGTAGAAGAATAAAGGAAAGAATACAGCAACGGATAGTCGACCAAGCAAGAATAATGGGAAGATGAAAAGATTGCGTTGCAACAAGTTCATAACTTGGTTACTCACCTTAACACCACGAGCGCGCTACGTGGTTTGGCTGCCCCTGCATCAACGTCGCCCGTCGCGGTCTTTCGCCCGCCTTTGCCCGCCCTCGCCCGCCGCATCGCCGCCCATCGCCCGCCCCTCGCCGCCCAGCGCCGCCCAGCGCGCCCCGCCCCGCCCTCGCATTGTACAACCACGTGCTCGCGCCTCCTCCGCGCCCGCCCGCCGCCGCGGCCCTCATTGTTGTGGCGCGTATTCGGCGGGCGGCGCGGCGCTGGCGTCGCTCCCATGGTGCCCCGCTCCGCGCGCGCCGCTGCCCCCACCCGAGCGCGGCGCCGGAAAAAACGGGCGCGTCGCCGCGCGGCGCGCGCGGTTGGCGGCGGGGGCGGGGCGGGCGTGGCCCCGCGCGGCGGGCGGCGCGGCGCGCCATTGGCCCGGCCCGCCCGCGCCCGTCCCCCCCCGCCGGCGGCCGGAGGGGGGCGCGGCCGAGGGCCGGGCGCGGAGCCCTCCCCGATTACAGGGTGCGCGCGATTGGGGACGGCCGGCAGTTAGTTCGGAAAGGGCGAGCGAGCAGGCGAGGCCCCCCCACGACCGCACTTCGCCCGCGCTGCTTCCTGTGCTCGCCATGGCTCGGCGCGGCCGCCTGCTAGTAGACGACCCCTGACGCGCTCGGCTACGAAGCCCGCGGACCGGCGGACGCAGCGCGCCACCCCCGCTCGCTAATCACCGTCATCAGCGCCGGCGAGGGCGGCGCGAGGGCGTGACGCGGCGGCGCAGGGGCGCGGCGGCGCGCAGGCGGCGGCGGCGGGCATCGGCGGCGGCGCGGGGGCGGCGCGAGGAGCAAGCGCCGCGATGCTCACGTAGCGACGTGACGCCCGCGGGACGGCGGCGGGCCAGCTCTACCCGGACAGACGTAAAGTATCGGGCCTCCCCCGCGTAGCGCTACCTACCCTTCCGCGAGTGACGTCACGAGTGGAGCGTGTGCGGGGCCTCCTGACAGGGAGAGCGGGGCCGAGCGCCTCATGACGGACGAGTGGTTGTGAAGTGCGGGCGCGCCGCGGATATCGCCGGGACGATTTAATCCGCGGCGCGCGTGGCGTGCGTCGGGCGCGGGCGCAGCGGGGGCAAAGGAGCAGCGGGGCTCTGCGGACAATGTGTCGCGCGCGGAGAGCTGCCACAATAGCGCGGCGCGAGAGCTACTCTAATCTAGCGGAAAAGTCCCTTTGGGCAGTCGGGCGCGGGCGGGGCGGAGCGGGCCCACGCTGAGGGGCTTTGTGCCGCGCCGGGCCGGCCCCGTTCCGCCGCCGCCTCGCCCGCCTCCCGCTGGCCCGGCCCCGCTCGCCCGGCCCCGCGCGGCGCGGTCGCTCAGGCCGCGCCTGCCGCTTCACCGCACGCAAATAAATCGCCCACAAAAAATCTCGGGAAAAAAATTCTTTGGACACTGCCGTTGTGTACTAAGGATGGTATCTGAATTTTTGGGAAGAAGTAAACTTCCATTCTCGATAAACCGTCATCGTTTACTATCAAGAAGTGTAAATAAACATACAAATTTATGTTGTTAAACCGTATTTTGAATGTGATAATGTTGTTGCCTTCGGTATTTTACGTTTGTGCAAAGCAAGTTGAATCGAAATAAGTGTGATTTTCAAAAAAAAATGTAGTATTTTGTTCTGAATTAAAATATATTGTATATCAAGATTACTCTAAATGTGAAATGTTTGAGTGTTCAAACTTAAGATTCAGAATTTTGTGTTGACGTTGAAGCTTGTTCTTTCGTGGTTTATACTAAATTTTCTAGTTATTAGGGAGTTTTAAGACTCGGGAACGTACCCGAGAAGTCTCGTAAAGAAATGACATTCGTGTTTTCAAAGATAATCTATTATGAAGATAGGTTTTCATGCACTCTGTTCATGCATGAAACAACGTGTATCAGTGAATAAATTACACTGACGATAAACGAAGAGTGTATTGAAGTAATTCTATACAGTGCACGTCGAAAAGTTGCTCAAAAAATATACTGACATCACACCTGCCCCGGTGATTTGTATTTAATGCGAATACGCGTATATATTGAAATGCGTTCCTCTTTGAAATGTCGCTATAACTACCCTCACATAATTAGTGTATAATCGTCTTAAACATTGTGATATTACATGTTTGTTTTTCCATAAAAGTTCTATTCAAAGTTTATCCGGTACCCCAAATCTTCAGAAATAGTGAAAACTTCGTTATGAACAATATGATATGAAATTGTAGCATAATGCGACTGGCGTTCTCCCATCTCTGATTTAATAAGCTACTGGAGGTAAAAAATAAATTTTGAAATGTGTTAAAATTTAAATTATTTGCGATTAATTTAGAGTAAAGTAACATTTGCGGGTTCATTCGATAATCTTATTGACGACGGCATCATCTTCAAATTCAGCTGTCGGGAGATTGTTTTACAATATCCAACATCCTATCCTAATGGGATATAATTTATGAGTTAGTTTTGATAATACTTTAATAATGACCATTTGACATCATGGTGTATTGGTTCCCTTGATTCAATATTTATGTTAACTACAGAACAGCTGCAGATATCTTCGTTCATTGTCAGATGAAATTATAATTTTTGTTTTCTATGTAGTAATTTTATTTTTCACAACAAATTAGCAGGAGCTATAATAAAACATTAATTTTAAAAGAAAAAAATGGAGTATCATTCATAAAATAATGTACACTTAATTTCTCTTGTTCTTTCAATAAGAATTCAAAATTCTCAGAAATTGCTATTAGATTCTCCTAAATTATTCAAGTTCTGGCATTGGCGACTCTTCGGGAATTTGTGATATTGGGTGTGCAAATTTATGTGATCAGTTGCCAAAAAGTTTTGAACAGCATTTCTAAAGTAAACGTAAACTCCATTTCCGAACCCTACTCTCTAAATATTTAAAAATATAAAGAACGTAACATGGTGCATTTGTGGAATATACTCTCCACATTCGAATTTTTATAGAATATATTGATGGTTATTCATTTTATCCTAGATTTTTTATTGTTATACCTTGTGTACTTGTGTATTTCTCACTACAAAATTATTTATCATGTCGTGCGTCGTAATTGTTTTCGTGATCGTGCACTTTAGAATGTAAACTTTTATAGTATACCTACCCCTAGCTTTACTATCGATTGATATTTTTTGGAGAAAGACATTAATACCCTTGTCTGTATAAATGTACAAAAGTACAAAAATTAAAAGATATACAAATATTAAAAAATAAGTAATATATGTTGAGACACCAGACAGATACTGAACCTCGGGGTTTAAGACAACTCAAAACCGAACGGAACTGCGGGTCGTACATAGTTGGTGCGAGTAGTGGAAGCGTCCCAAGATCCAAGTGCTTGTGTTGTGACCATCCTCATCCGAGGTTGGAAAACAGCGAGTACGTTGCGCCCCCCAGCCCGCGAGGTGTGCGCGCTGAGAGCCGCCTGTCATCCGCCCGCGTACATTACACGCTTACATCCACGCGCGGCGGCGGCGGCGGCGGCCAGCGCAGCGGCCGCCCATCTGGCCGCGCGCGGCGCGCGGTTACACGGCACCACTGAATACGCTCAGGCCGCCGCCGCGCGCGCGGTATTAGCTTAAGCCGCTGCGCCGCCGAAACAATCATCCGAACGGAAGCGATGGGCTGGTGGCAGGGCTGAAGGGCCGCGTCGAGTGGCGGCCACTCGCCCGGAGAGGACAAGGACACCCCGCGCAAAGCGGCTTTCAGCCTTTTGCACGGCGGAAGTGCTCTGCGCTTTTGTGCGGTGTTGACGATGTGGCACAGCGGGGCAGCGCCGGGGAAAGGATGGCTAATACGGGGCCAACACACGGTTCAAAGGTTCGTTTGTGGGGCAGGATTATCACCTTTTTTGTATGTGTAAATTATGTTATTGAAGCTATATGTCACTCACCGTGGACTTAAGTGATGCATAATCCCTAAGACGCCACTAAAAGGGATAATGCCATTTTTATTATCTGCATTTCTTAATAGTTCAGCCTGCCTGTTATGTCAAAGGGATAATTCCAGCAATTCATATCATCCCCCTGAGTGTTTCTGATGGTGCAAGATGAGTTTCCCTACTCTTTACTTTTTAAGCTGAAATAATAAGACATCAATCATCAGAAGAGGGCAAATGCTGGCCGATGGATATTGGAGAACATAAATGAATTGTTAAAAAATGTCAAGCGGTCGCGTTATAACATGTGGACGTGAGTAGGTGTATGCATAAGAGGGAACACAAGGCAGACAATTTTGACAGGAACAGAGAAAATGTGTGCCGACTTCATTACGCAGTAATATAAATTTTATGGTCATATGGAGGGTGTGTGCGTCCATATATTATTATTGTCAAAACAATTTTTTTCTTAAAAACATACAATGTGTTCATTGCAAGTTCTTTTAGAGTCCGATAACAAAGGTTTGCAATGTTCGGAAAGTTATATCGGGTTTGCTTTTTTACACCAAAATCCGTTAATAGCAGTGATTCAACGTAATACGTTTTCTTCTATTCTTATACAGCGTTGTTCCAATTAGTTTAGCACGTGAGAAGGGCGATATAGAATTCTTCAGAGATCGTGACACCTCAATTATCGACGCACCAATTAGTCTGCGGGTGATTTGCGCAGGCGGCAGGTAGGCACCCGTCACAGCGACACAAAGTTTAGTTGTTAGAATGTGTACTCCGACATCGTCAGCTCGTAACACAACATAGTGGTGACATAATCAGCTCCCGGTGAAAACATTCCAGCGGGCGTAAAACCGCGCTCGTATTTCCAGCCGGCGAGCGGTGGCCTCCCAGCGCCGGACAGTCCCACCTTCCGCCGCTGAGTTATGGCTTTCGCTCCACTCTGCGTCCGCGGCCAACAAACTGCGCGACGCGCGCGGCCGGGCGATCTGCGATAGCATGCGGCGCCGCTCGCGCAGGGTCCAAATGACAGCGAAAGCGTGTGGGGCGCGTTCATTATTTCCAAGCTATCATCCCATCGGCGACAAAAAACATCCACGTCAGACTGGCGATTCGCGGTTTCATATTTGTTCAGAGTTCGTTTATTATTTATTTTTCGCTCTACTCTTCGCAGCCAGATCAGCGTGTCGGGGGCGGGCAGGGAGGGGCGGGGCGGCTGCGAGCTGCCCTCGCCGGGGCGCCTGCTCACAGCCCTCGGCGGATATCCTGCGCCCCCGATGCGCTATCGCTGGCACCTTTGGATCTGCCGCCATGATGCGCCGCGCTCGCCGAATTTATGGCGGTCGGCGGCCGCCGCGCTGTCACCTGCACTAATTTGTGCCCTGTGACGCCACGCCGCCTTGCGGGCGCGCGCCACCAGCCGGGCAGCGCTCCTCGGCCTTTTCCAACTGAGGAGCCGTTTTCTTTTCGGCGAAACACTAGTGCGCCGTACTGATTTATTAATAATAAAATAACATGACACTTGTGTAACGCATATATTCAATCAATTATGTTAGAATAAACGTATGTATTATTTCACGTTACGTGGCTGACATCGTGTATGTTTTATATTTTGTCTTCCACTTAACAACGGCAATTAATAACTCAAAATTCAGGTGCATTCTGGAATAGACGCTGACGCTGTCTCTTTGTTACTAAATTATCAATACTTTTGTCATTTGTCAGTGGTTTTATGTTGGAAGAAGACATTCCAGGGATGTTATAGAAAGTCTGTTCCTCACTTTAGACTTCACGATATTCGTCCTGGGCAAAAGCTGCTCACATTTGTTGGCCTGTGCTGCCAAAAGAAGCGATACTAAGAGCAGGCCATATGAGCGGATTGCTGGAAATGTTGTCTTCCACGACATACTTAAGCGCTCAGAGCTTGAACGTGTCGCGTAGCAGTTAAAATGAGTATTTACTGGCGCCACGCCAACAATTTAATCACAGGCCGGGGTCCGAAGACTCTCTAGGTTAGATTAGACATGCGGAGCAAGAGCACGCAGGCTGAGCATGAGGCTAAAATATCCCCCGTTGCTTTATTATTTTTTTTCGTAATTCTGTGCTGTTATTTCGAATTTACACAACCAGACGCAGCCACGAAAAGCCAATCTTAACGACCGATGCCTTTTAAGGAATTTAAGAATCTGGATTCCGTTAACAAAAATCGAATTAAAGCAAATTCTTTCAAGGGATGGCGTATGATTTCTTCTCTGCGAAGACATGGTATTTCTTATTTTATGCATTTTTCTTACAAATAGCCGTATTACGAATGGAATTGAACGGTACACGGCCGATATCGCAAATTATGACGTAGCCTAAATAACTATTGCTTATGTAAACTGAATGAATAGAGCTGTTATACCCTACACGCCCTAATGAGACGACTAAGATTGGCGAGATTGGCAAACTGTTTTTCTAAATTTGAAGATATTATACCTGAAGCTAGAATGGGATACGATCTTATTTAATTTAGCGTTAAAATCATTCAGGAAATGTATATTCTTGCATATTCAATTGTTAATTTAATATTTTTGCATTAATAGTTCTTGGTATAAATTTAATTATTTCTAGATGGTATTGTTTCTGAAAAACTGAAAGATAACATAAGTTTATCAAAATGTTTGGAGAACATTCGTGTTACAGTTTTCTTCATACAGGTATAATTGAAGGAATATATCCTAAATTTAAGAAATGTAAAGTCATATACAATGTAGGTGCACAAGATGTATTTAATGAATAGTATTTCCTGATTTTTTCTTATTTTTCATAAATCCGGAGAAATAAAAAAAGAAGTCATGTCGTACACATTCCATTATATCATAATATAAAAATTAACAGTTAATGCTTTCGATTTCATGATCATCCGAGGGATGTAAGTTTAAAGTAACAAAAGTTGCATAAAAGATTAATAAAATAATGTAATTTCATAACTATTTAGTCTTCCATACTCAATAGGGGGAAAAGGATGAAATATGTTTTTGACAATACATCCCAAGACGGAGTAACAGAATCAGTTCAACAGAATCAGTTTTCTTGATACAATGAAGCGAAGAATGCAATATTTGAGTTCACCATGATATTACACATCTGACTTATGTTTTGTTACTGCTTGAGTGGAATTCTTTCCAAGTTATTCGTTGCCTTCTTCAGCTTGACCTTACTCTACATGCACTCAAAGCTGGTTCTCGAATTTCTTCAGCCGGTCTCGTACTTTATGACTGTAATTAGCGCCAAAAACGGACCAGGCCATCCATCTCTCGAGAGAATATTTTCAAGCCGAACATCTCGCCGAACAAGTGTTTATCCGCTGCTCTATCCGCGGCGCATTTAATGTTCGAGGGACTAATTTTGGTACTAGGTGACTTACACCTGCGCCATATACTACTCCGTACTTACAGACCACCCCTGCGAGGGTGATAAATCGAATCTCTTCCTCTTTATGTTGACCGGAATGTTGCGGCTTTCTGTGAAATTTGTGTGCCTTACCTAGAGTATTTGTTAACCATCTCTGGCCATTGAAAATGAAAATAGAAATATACAAGTTTTACGGCCGTTTTTCGTCTTCAATGGGAAAACAAATTCCAACGGACATTTTCTTTTATAATACATAGGTCGTCCATCATAAAATCCCATCCGTCAATTTCATTCAGGCATGAGCACTATTGGAAATTATTGATGGGTCGTTTATTGGCTGTAAGCTTGCTGGTTCCTATTGTGTTGAATATCATTCATCTTCCGATCGGTGATGGAAAGTACCCACTGAAATTGGTCACAATAATCAATGAATTTCTACAATAAAGAGTGTGTTGTGAGCTAGTAATGTTAATAAAAGGCATATATTAACTTCGACTCCTTCCTAGCTCTTTTTATGTGACTACCCATTCGAAGCTCCCTGTGTTTTCTGTATTCTTAAGATTTTATTTTTATAAAAAAGAAAATTTATTTTGTTGACTACATAGTAATTATATAGTAACTTTAATATTAAATAATCGAAGAAATTATTACAAGTTCAGATATAAATTAGTACGTTTTGCAGTTCTTTATAGCCTAAAGTTTAACAGCATGAATCCAGACAAATTCTAGCACCGATATTAAATCCCGGACAATGCAAGTGAGAACACTTTTGGGTAACAATGTCCTTAAAATTTTCTGGATTCACTCTGCATCATATTTAATAATACAGATAAAAATGGAATCATTATATCAGAATATTCAAAATACTTGATCCTGTTTTCTCACAAGTACGTCAATGTTCATATTAATCTAGTTTATTCGTGCGTTGTAACATTCCGAGTTTGACTAATTTTGACAATAATATTCAACGGTCTTTGAATTCAAGATCATTTTTAAAGTGTAATAGTTAAATTTATTACGCACACTTAAGTACCGATGTAGCTTAATTCAGTATTTTTAGTGACAGGGATTAAGTCATTGAAACGTTTTCGTAGAAAAGAGTTATTATGAAATTTGAAAATAAGTAAAGTACCTATGTGAAGGTAATTTACGTCCAAAATCGAACAATAAGCAACTAAAAACTGAAAAAACTTCACAAATAAAGCGCCGAATGACAAAAGAGGTAATTCAAGAAACACCAACCCTCTACAGTTTGTCCACTTCCCTTCTGACGTTGTACGATGTGGAAGATGAGTAATTTAAATGTGCACATACCCTACAAAACCTGTGTCTCATTTTAAGGAAGTCTAGCAGAATAAGACGAAAGTGTCTGAAAAACACTCGTTTCACTGGCACACAACAGTATTATTATGATATTTGGTTTATAAACACTCAATTGTTTATAATATCAGTCAAACTGATTTTTTGTAGACCACTCAGTTTGGCAGAATGGTTTCACGGCGTATTGTGTACGGCGAGTTCACGGCGTGTTTGAAGTTCATGGTATGTCAGTCTTGCCTTTGGCCGGTGGAAGAGTTTGGTTCCGGATTTGTTCAAAGGGAAGGAAGGTGGTTAAACAGTAAGGATTTCCGAGGACGTGTTTTTGGCTTATGCAGCAAAAAGGGAGCTGTACTTAAATACTTAACCTATGGAAATAGCCGGCGATTTGATATGTGACGTGAAGTTCACAGTTAGGATAATAATTTTTCACGGTTTTGTTTTGTTCATATTTCTTAGTAGTGCTGGTTGTTAGTATTTTTCACTCATTCGCGTTCTCATACATACATCTTTTTGTACTTATTGACAACACAATCACACGCATCATGCGTACTATCAGTCAGCACTGCTTACGCCTCGGCGCCGCCTTGCTGCTAAGCTCGGAGGTCCCAGTGCCCAGCGCGGGCGGCCGGGCGCCGGGCGTCGCGGCGCGGCGGTCGGCGGCGGCGGCCGCCAGGGCCGGCGAGGCCGCCGCTCCCGCCTTCGGCGCGGCCGGCCCGCGCAGCCCGCACTCCTTCCCACCCCCATCCCCGTGTCGCCCCTTCAGCGGCCCCCGCAGAGGCACCTAAGGCGCAACGATGGGACCCGATAGATCTTGCAATAGGATTGAACGAATATTGTGCATATTTAATTATTAATAATACAAGTATTTAGCAATACGTTACAACCAACTTTTGCAACTTTGTGTTAAAATATTATCAGTATTTGAGGTATGGGAACAACATATATTTTTGGAAAAACACTAATCCCTTTGTATTAAATACAGTTAATCTATCACTAATGGAATAAGTAAATTCAAACTAAAATTCATTTATATCATTTCCCCTGAACCAGGGGTTCCCCTAAACCAAGGGTCGGTTTATACCCCCTGAGGGTCGAAGAAATTTTGAAGGGGGGGGGGGGGTAAACTATGATCAAGGGGACGATTGGGGGTCAATAAACGAATATGTACTGACGCCTACTCAAGAACCCATTGATTACAAAAAATGTGCAATTCTTTGTGTCATGACTATGGATGCTGTATATTATAGAGAAAACGTCAGGGGTAGATGAGCAAACAATTCTCTTAAAAGGGGTAGAACAAAGAAAAAAGTTGGAAATCTGTGCCCTAAACGTACGACTTTTTCACAACCTGGTCTGTGGTCATAATCAAATATGGGTTTTGTTTACAAGATGTCGTTGAATAATAAAAGTTCTTGAGGACATCTGTTATAATCTAAAGAACGTTGTTCCTTAACAAGACCGTGACATTCTTGTACGGCATACGTGTTAGGAAAAGAAACGATAAAGCGATCGAGGTGTTGTGTAGGTTTCTATTGTCAGACTGCAGTGTTAGTTATCATTCAGACGGTTATATTTAATTTATTACACATGTTTTCAACATTTTCTGTACTCGCTGCCTTTCCGCATTCAGACGGGCACGTCGTTTGTTTCATCAACTATTTCAACATAAACTCTGTTGCTGCCACTACAGTGCTGTAAATATTACACACATCGACATATACTAAAATAAGATCGCAACGTGTTACGGGCAGGCCTGGTTCAGAAAGAACGCCGGATTTTTCACGAAGCGATTTCACAGACACACACACAAAGTTGTATAGATTTTACATGTTACACAAAGACCCATAGATTTGATCATGTTTCTCTCTGTGAATGGACGCGCTGAATTCGAGTGTGAAGCCTGAATTGCTTTTCAGGCTTTTCCAGCGTTTTTAAATAGTCCTCCTGCTTTTTTAAAGCGCGAAAAAACACCGTGAAGTTGAAATTTCGAGGTGGGTTTTCGCGATTTAAAAAAGCACTTGGAGAGGGCGCAATTCTAACTCGGGAGTCGGATTCAGTGCTCCCACATACATAGATAAACACGTGTAGATTCTTTGGGTCTGACAATATTGTTTATTTTGTGAGCGTGTTTCACGGTGGCAGATTCGATTTTTTCTAAACTATCCAAGTACTGGAAGACTGAACTATCGTTAAGGGTTCAGAACGGTTCTAATAGTGAAAGCCCTAAATTAAAATACAGTAACTCCTTACGTACCCAAAAATATTGAAATATAACACTACTCTACGGCCAATCGTTGGCACCCTATTGATACGCAATTGTTAAAATGAATATGGTCGCATTAACCTCTGCTACTTATTACCGACTTCAGTGGAATTTGCAGGATGTCAAAACTTTCACAATATATCCAATTCAATTAAAATGATATAACACAACGCCCATATGTATTCAGTACCAAAAGCCAGTTAATTAAATGTTCTCCATGTCACATTTAATACTTTATGTGGAATTAAATTCATTTATTCATTTAAATACCCGTGAATCTAGAAGAAATAATGAAAGATAGGAATATAATCGTTCAGTAAGAAAGAAAAACACAAAAATAAAAAAGCACCTATTTCATACAATTAGCCAGTTTTTTTTATTTCTGAGTTATTTTTTATGAGCAAATATATGCATTTCTTTTGTACATAATAAACAATTTACATGTTTCTGGAGTGTTTGTATGCTTCTGATATTAGTTAGATTGTTAAAGAATGGAATATTAGAAATGATGAAGAATGTGTTACGTTGCCAATGATAAATAATAGTAATTATTGATAATTACACCAATGATAATTACATGATGAATATTTAATTTTAATAATGTGTTTATTTTATATTGCATTGTGGATTCGTTTTTATTCATTGGGGAAATCATCAAAATGGAAAACCATACGAGAATTAATTCTTTGGTTCTAATAATCGCTATACGCGCTATTCGACATGAAATAAGAGGGGTTCCCAAAATATTTTTTTAATATAGTGTGGAATGACGTGGAAAATCGTAACTAGGATGAGATTGATGATGTCGTGTGTCAGTCCGTTTGCTTAGCTTGAGGCGGAGTCGGCGGGCCCTGGCTGCAGTTGGCAGGAGGCCTACCGCGTCTGCTCAACACGTGTACCGCGGAGAATCACCTTCCGCCATTGTACGGCAGCTCCCGAAAAAAGTTATCGCGCGATAAATTGTGTCGGCGCGCCGTCTTTTGTGCGCGCGAAATGGAGCGCGCTAGTTGTCTAAGCGGCGGCCGCTCCTCGGGGGCTGGGCGTTGCAAATTAAATTCTTGGGTTTCTCGCGCGGGGGTGCGACCTACTTGCGGGGTCTATAGGCCCCCCGTGGGGGGCGGGGGGCAGGTAGGCCCGAGCGGGCACTTGCCGTCGTCACCCCCGCCGCGCCGCCCCGCCTGCTCTCAGCGCCGCCTTTTGTGCCCGCACCCCACGCCCTGGGCCCCCTAGGCTCCTTGGCGCCACGGCGCCCCCCCCCCCAAGAAGGCCCATCGGTTTCCTTTTTTGGGCAAATGTAACCAAAAGTTTTCGAACTGTAACGTTCAACTTGAAAATATGAACACGTTCGATCTATTGATATTTGACGTTTAAATACAGTAGAACTTGCTAAATGCGGAACGTGTTTAATGCGATGTGTCTACTGTGAACATTAATCGCTCTTTCTTAAAAATCATGAATTCTAAATTATTACATTGCATAATGCGGAATCTTGTCTAATACGAAAAAAATATCTGGTCCATTGATATTCCGCTCTGAGCAACTTATACTGCATCTACAGTTCTTATCTTTCTTTTGATTATGATTAATTAACATATAATTTTCAAACAGTTTTTTTTAATAAATTATTTTGGTTATTCACACCGAAACAAACTAAATCATTTTAATGCAATTTAAATTTTAGAAAGTATATGATGAAATATTGCAAATTAAGCCAGAAAAGAACGAAACCATTATAAAGTTCTGAAAAACATGTTTGCAAAATGTAACAGATTTTACAATTATATTTCTCTAGGCTTTCCTAGGTTGCAAGTGCTCCTTCCGTGAATTTCCCAACTGAACAACGAGCGTTCGGAATTTGGCTTTGCAAAGGGGTGACCTACCCTTGAGGATTCCAAAAGACTCATTTTCCGTGAATATTCGACCATTCTACACGTATTTGTAATAACACAATACAACAATATTTGTTTTATTTAAGATTCAAAATTCCGGTAAAATATCTTCTACGACCATAAGCTGAACAACGTTTGGGTTTATTTAAGGATGTTTTTATTAATGGCATTTCATATGTTAATTGTTTATTTATGGGTTTAGTTGTAAAACGCTTTCTTGCTGCTCACGCTGGAGTATATCAAAAACGTTCATACATAAGCATGATATGATACTTAAACATTCCAAACATTATAATATTTTTCTCGTTGTATAATAGCAAAATCCAAAAGACAATTATCTATTTGAGATTCGTAATGATACATTACTTTTATATCACTCATTAACGATATTTCTATTTTAGATAGTAGCAGGTGTGTGTGACTTTATATACATGTTGATTTCTCACCAATATTAATGTACGGTAATATTTTTCTTCGAAGTCTTTAGCCTATGCATGTTATAATCATGTTTTCAACGTAGAACGCCAATCTAAAATTTCAGAAAATTCAGAACTTTACGATCACTGTTTAATTCAGAAAGCGATTTAATATTTAAATGGCAATTTAAAATGTTATTTTGGCCAAGAAACGATGATCACAAAATCACAGAAAAGGAAATATATTCAACGCTTTAAAAATAAAACGGTTGCATTTTGCAGAGTGATGTGTTAGTTATTTAAAACGGGGGACACAATTTTGTTTAAGAAAATACGACTTCCCATCCAGGAATCTATTAATTCTGAGGAGAAATAGGGGTCTTTTTGGTACTCAAAGACACCTAAATCATGTAATAGAACCGTTTCCTAACCACTTCGCTCCAAATAGAGCAGTGAATAAATGCATATGTAATTGCAAGCAACGAAGGTGTGTCTAACGGCTAGCCAATTTGTCTCCGCGCGGAACCGGTGGCTGAAGATTAATAAATAATCCGGCTCCATCGCTGGCTCTTCAGCGGCGGCGCGCAGCATGCGAGGGACAGCGCTCGGCGGATGGGTCTCGTCCACAGCACTCGCGCACAGGGCATGCGCGGGTGGCGTTGGCAATGACAACGAGGCATTAAAAGATTTTGAGACTGGGTTACATCTACTTCCATGCGGGTGAGAATTTAATTTGACAGTGGCCTTCTTTATTCATTTGTAATTATTATTTGACTCCTGATACAAATTAAAAAAAAAAAAACAACTTTTAACAAAACTGAACCTGAAGGCTGGAGTTCCCAAGGTGATGTGTGGAGGTCAGAGCGTCATAAGTTCGCCGCCGATGCAAGGGGGAAGAAGAGAGAGGCCCCGTGCCTACTGCCCCTGCGTTGACCCCTCTCCGCGTGCCAATTGGCAGGAAATGCGAAGGAAATACCAGGACATCGCGGGCATCATTTCTCGATAAAGGTGGCACAAAAAGCCTTCGCTTTGTTCGACAATTCTAATCCACCTTTTACAAAATTGTGATTGAGAGAATATGAGAAAGAGGTGATTTACATTGTCTTATGGTGTGTACATGGTGATGTTGAAAATTTGGGTTGATGGGAAGAAATGAAAACAGAAGAAGAAATTACGCGTTAGTAAATGAGTTTCAGTTTCGAGAAATCACATAAGGAGTTGTGAGCGTAGTAATATGACGGTACGTCTACTGCTAATATTAAATAGATTTCTCAAAAAATGTAGTATTGATAATTAATTTCTTGATGCTTCTCAACATATATGGTAATGGGAGGTTTTGCGTTTCTTGTCTCGAAGCCCCAGAGTTCCAACCACATTTTCTGCAGAAGGCAACATTCAAAACTCCAAAAGGGTACGAGAACTAATCTTTGCTTACACAACACAATCTGGATGAAGCTTAACAATACTGTCGGAAACGTTTCCTAGTCCAACGTCCTTGATTGTTGAACATCTGGAACTATCAAAATCATAATCGAGGCAACTATTGTGGTTTCGTTACATTCCTGGCGAGAAGAAATTCATACTTCTCCAGCAGGAAACATCAAACTCTCAAAGAGGGAACGGTCCCTGGCACGGCCCTCGTTGATTTCGCGTGCTCTGTATTCAATCTTGAAACCACGTATGTCGCTGAATAAGAAAATGTAAAATAAATAAATAAGTTAAATAATAATAATTTTAAATCTCGCTCTGGTTCTAAGAATCCGGTCGGGGCGAGCGCGGGGCAATGCGGCGTCCTTGAGGTGGGTACGGCGGCGGCGGGGCGCGTATCTGGGACAATGCACTGCTGCGCGGCGCGGCGCGGCGGGGCGCGCGCACACGTAACTTGACATTTCGAATGCGAGAAATTGCGCTCGCGCCGCAACGCGCGTTGCGCCAGGCGCCGTCGGCCCTGCCCTGCCCTGAACGCGCTGCGCTGCGGTGACGCCGCGCCGGGCGCGACCCGCTTTGAACGGTTCGTGCGGTGCAGGCGGCGCCCGACGCACAGGCCAAGCGGCCGCCGTTTGAAGTGTTCGTAGCACGGCGAAAAGGGTGACGCGGAGGCAAAGGGGAAAAAGAGAAACTTCTTTCAAGAAATTTCTGTCGTTAAAATGAAAACCCCAGATATTTGTTTCGGGTTTTTGGTTCCACACAGATCACTTGAATTTTCATTTGTGGAATCAGTTGGTGAAGTTAAGTTCAAATTTTAAACTTTGAGAAAAAATCTAAAATTTCCAATAACATTAGCATAGTTAGAATGAACACGTTTCGTGAAAACAGGAAAAAATTAAATTAAAATGATTCCTGATTAAATGAATAGAGTATACAGTACCTAATGAACACCAACGGTGCTATAGCAAACTGCATCGTTGTTCACTGACTGCTTGTATTCAGCTGACTGGAACCTGTTGACTCCAAACAAATATTTGTTTAGTGCAGTTGTGAATTTTTCCATAGAATGTGTGATCCATAGTCAAAGGATTTTGCTATTTTTTTTTGTCCAGTTTGATTTCAGCGATAAATATGTGAAATACATATCTTCATAATTTGCGAATATTTTATATTTATAAAATAATAAACAACTGACAACTCAAATTGATAGATAGAAATCTAATAGTATCACACAAATTAAAATACGTTCTGCGTTTAATTATAAAACCTTAAAATTGCATTCTCTGTTATTTCAAACAATTTTACTTTATAAATGCCTTTATGAAAACTCTATCCACCTTCCTTTTGTATTACTAGTTTGTTTGTTTTTCGAATTTATGAAATTATGTTTTTACCTTACATCATACTGTTTCTTTTTCCCTTCTTTGTTTTTAGTTTTTATTTCCTTGAATTTTGAGCTATTGGGCAAGGCTATTAGGCCAACACGTCGTGCGCTTATTTTTATACGAGAAGGGTGAGTCAGAACCTGCCGGGCGGGAGGGAACAAAGCATAATGCCAGGGCGGCGCTGGGAGCGGGAATCGGGGCGAATCTAGATGGCGCCGCCCAGCTCTGTCACCGCGCGCCCTGCGCCCATCACAGTGCTGCCGGGGCGGGGCACTCTGCCTCTTTCACGAACACAGCCCGCGTGTCACAACTCCCAGCAATGCTTCGAAAATGCTCATCCAAGTTTTGGAAATCAGAGATAACGTGGGAAGAAAGCATGCAAATTGTTGTGCTTTCAGACTTATGCTTCTGCCTACAACCCAGTACACGCAAAATGCTTGTTTTGTGTGTCCAGGTTTATAGGCTGTTTTTTGTGTAAGAGTCCTAAGAACTGCATTCTGACATGGAGGGTACTAAGTGATAATTTTTTTTTCTGGATAATAAGTGATATAATTTCCTTTGCAATATGATGCATACTGTTCGCCTAAATGTTACTTTTTTTAACGAGGCTAAATATTATAAGATGCAAATAAAAAAATTAACTTGGAGTAGAGATGAGAGGCTGGATGAAGAGACTGATGGAGTAGACATTACTGAATATAAATGCAGACATTTCAATCAGTTCATTGAAATTTCATCTCCATCCAAAACTAATGAAAGTATTGATTGTTTAGAAGAACAAAACAAAATTAATGATTATATCATTCTAGACAATAGGTTAAAAAGGACTAAGGTTATAGTTTCAACCTAGGCTTTGCAAAATGGATGTGAAGTCTGCCACATTCACCTAGAAATAACTCTTAACGACTATACATTAACTTCTTAAAACTGTGTGATAACGCGACGTTGAGGGATATGGCTTTGCCAATAGCAATACTGTGATACTAAAATATCCAGCTTCTATAATTATGTGATATTGTATTAGTTATTGACTCAATCCAAAATATAGGAAAAAATATCAGTGTTTTCTCCTTCTTACAGCTACATGGGAACGCCGAGAAAAATTCTTGGTCGCAGCCAATATATTATTGTGTGCTACGTACATGCAGTTAGTAATAAACAGTTCAAACAGGCTTTCGGTTTGCTGTAGCATCATGGACTTTTAGTACATAACTGCACACTCAGCTCATTGAATCCGAAATCTGCTCAATCTGATGTTTTCCCGTTTTCATCAGGCACATTCATTCCAACATGCTAACGTTGTTGGGCGATATCGATATTTTTCCTCAGTGAAGTTTGGAAGAATGTGAGGAGCCGGACGATCGGTCGGCGACAACGGCGCCTCGCTGCGGCGCGGCGCGACACTGCGTGGGCGGGGACCGGTTGGTGCGAGGGCATTATCGTGTATCGCCTCGTGTTAATGCCGTAATATGCGCTGTTTCTTTGCAGCATACATAAAAGCGCCTCGCATGTCCAGGGCTTATTTTTCTGTGTTGTACGAACAACGCCCGGCTTTTATGGGCCAGGCCATTTGACCGGTTCCACCTCAAAGAGCAAAATCCACACGGGATACCGCTTCATTAGCCGCGCAGCGCTCGCTACAGAAGAAGGTTTCCAGGCCCAGTCTCGAGATGCCAAACAACTGGTGTAATCTGTAACCAAACGGATAGTTCAACGCGATCGAATAGGATTTAAGGAATGCTTAATTAAACTCGGGTCCAATTATTAGAAACGACTCACCTAATTGGATCACGTAATTTTGAATTATTTTAGAAGGTGACTTCTCTAATTTTCTTCTCAAGTGATGGGTAAGGACCGAAATTTTAGACCCTTGTTCTCGATGTTCTTTATTTACTTGTAAACCATCTGAAACATAGAGAAAAAAACCAAAATAGTGCATGTGCATTGAGGTGGGGTTCCTGCTTTACTACCGTGTAATTTTCAAAAGGTAAAACTGATTACAAAGGATTTCTACTGAGGAATTTTACGCAAATAGTGCAATTGTTTCTTTTATTTAGTAATCAAAATTTCTTCAACCTCTCGTGCTCTACTTTGTCTCTGGTAGATGACAGAAGTGTCTGAATGGTCCGCCAGAGAAGGTCGCCCCATGCAACACAGAGCGGCCCAATGATTCTTGTGTGGGAAACGTCACGATAAATTAATTCGCGCACTATTTCAAGGTGAATTGCTTCATTTGCGAGTGCGATATGGACGGGGCGCGATGTGGCCTGCCAGCGCGGGCTGTCGTGATGAAGAGGGTGCTTACTGCAGATATATAGCGCGACGCTGTATATTTAGCTGGCTCTCCCGCGCCCGCCCGCCGCCGCCGACGCGCCGCCTCACCGGCTCAGTTAGCTCAGGGTAACAACTATTGCCACTGCAGCGATTCGAACCGGGAGGTTCTAGGGTTCCATTTCCGACGACAGATTCGGACTGGAGCTTGAGAGCTAGGTCGAGTTCAGCCGCCGTCTTAGTCGGGATTCCTGGAGCCATCTGCTCTGATCGGTTGTTTTTCCTGATTTCTCCCACTGCTACAGGATAATACTGCAGCTGTACCTTTACAAAGAGGTTCCGAACTCTGCGCGATCTTTTCTTTCTCTTTCCTTTCTGTCCTCTCCTCTCCCCTTACTTACATTTAATCTTACATGCACTACCACGCAGATTGTGTATCCAGTTTTGGTCCGGCTGGGGTGGTGTTCCGCAGGGGAGATACCTGGATGGGGAAACACCTCACAAGTGAGCGTGTAGGTTGGTACCGGATATCATCATCCAGGGGAAAGGAAGAATGCCACTTCGGGCGATATAAGTTACACTTCCGACTATGACCATAGTAAACATCAATGAATCAACCAATCACTCAATCAGTCTCAATCCGCGGCCGCTTCACTTCAAACTTCAGACAGCTCAGGTCAATCTTAACTATCTCGAATCCGTAAGAATAAGAATATGTAAGAACTACGCACATTTCAACGATGTGAAACATTATTTTACATTTCATTACTAGGCAATATAAGAAAGAACTTAATAAATGAGCCTGTTTGCAGATAAAGAATAAATTAATCAAACAAATTAATTCCATATTTATTTCATTTCGTACTATTCATTTTACTTACTGTTAAGAAATTTGTTAACCGAATTCACTAAAAAACATTCAATATCTAATATTATCAGTTATTTACAGATTACGCAATTTTATTTTAGATGCAATGACTTATGTTTTAATATACATTTAAGTGCTTAGAATGGTGAGAGACCTACCACAATGGTATAACTCAACACCATGGAAGAGAGGATACTTTGAACTCATTGCCCGTAAAGATATGATAAAATACACATTGACGTATCAAATTAAAATTTTCATTGTAAAATTATTTACTCCTTGGCCAAGATAAGTGAATATATTTTGTATTTTGAAAATTAAAATTCCATGAAATGGATTGCTTCCAAGTTTGCTAAACATTATCCTGCGTGCTTTTTTGAAAAATAAAACTGTTTACTACGTTACTACAGTATATGGTTTTTGCTACTATCCATTCCGAAGCGAGAAGAATCCCAGCTAACTGCAAGGAAAAAGCCTCGCTCCAAACACGTGTGCTTTCGCCTCGCAAGCCTTCGTGTGGCGTTCCGCCCTCGGACCGCGCCGTCGCCGCTGGTAGCTCCACGCACTTGGTCGTGGGGAAACTCAGTTGGGATTGGGAGACACAGCCGCCGCCGCAATCATCTTCTCGCCAGATGAATCGCCTGCGCGGAGGGAGCGTGCGGCCAAGCATTTTTCGTCCCGTGCGTGCTTTGTTCTTATATTTCATTTTTACATAGTAAATTACACAATGAAAACGTACTTGAAATTTTATTACTTTTAAAACGTAAGAAGAAGAAGAGGACCAATAACGTATAGCGTCATTACCGCGGGCGCGCGGCGCGCGGGACGGGCTGGCGGTGAGGCGGCGCTGGCACACTCCGCTGGCTCACCGCACCACCGCCTCGGTCGCCTCCAACATCGCCTCCATCGCCGCCCGCTCGCCGGGCGAGTGGCGTCGGCCAGATGATTGTCTCGATACCGCCCGGCCCTCGCCGTATTTCTTCACGTCGTAACTACTTGATTCGACAGAATAACCCAAGGACATGGCCGTCACGTTTTCTTGCTCTCCCGACCGGTCGGCGGCGGTGGAGCGAGGTGGGGAGGGTGGGGGTGGGGGTGGGGTGGGTGGGGTGCCCCCAGCGCCATCGTAGTAAGGTCAGGACGGCTCCGGGGCCGGCGCGGCGGCCGGCGGCGAAGGCGCCTCGCCGGGCGCGAACACTGCAGGCGCGGTCCTCCGCTGGCCTTGGCTTTGGGGCGCGTAATTGATCGCCGCCCACCGCCCCCGCCCCCGCCCCCGCCCTCCGCGTGTCGCCTGGGCGCTTGTCGTGGCCGGCGGTCACGTTTGGGCCCCCACCCGGGAGCTTGCTATGGAATGCACGGCGGAGCGGGGTGGTTGATTAGGTAGTAATCCCCTTTCGATAAGCGCTTCTCCCTCGAAATCGGTCGAAGAGAGACTCTCTCTTTTGAATAATTCACGCTCCTCTGCAATACCTTGTAATTTATTTGATTAACAATGCTCTTGTTTGCTTAAAAAGAGGGTTGAAAGTGGATTAAATAATTTCATCTCCGAAAAAGTACTATGTTTATCTAACGATAATGGAGTGATAAATGATTAATTGTGTGCTAGGTACATCTTACACCTTGTCTAATATAAAGTGCTCGTAAAATGTTTTGATTGGTATTACACGTGGTTAAACTGCAATATTGACGCACAGTTTTTGTAATTATAGTCGTGTATATGAAAAACACACCTCAACGCGCTAGGACATTCTGTGACATGCGCCTTTGTTACATAATTATCACGAAAACCGCAAAGTGCCTTTTGAACTTTGGACTGCGAAGGCTTGGAACGCAAAGCGAGACTCATTCCGGAAAGTATGCATTTCTCAGGGCGCGGTCTGGGGAAGTGTTTCCTGAAGTCTGGGAAACAACAAGTCTGGTGATAAGAATCTGGTTTTCAGATTCCTTTGACTATAAGATTAAAGCATTCTTTTCTAATCAATGAATATCAATATTAAACTTACGATTAGGTGCTAGTGCATCTAGATCCATACTTTCCAAGCCCCGTTCCCAGGTAGTGCCGACCCAGTTTCGAGTCTTTTTTGTTCGAACAGCTCTCTAGACTAACGCTTGTACCCAAGCCTGCCGCCCAATTCACATAACGCGCTCGCCGGCGCAGGATCGCGAGTGAGAAAAGCGTGTGGCGTAGCCGGCATGCCACCTTGGCGTCCGTCGGCGGCGCGGAGCGCGCGCGTCTTGGCATTGCTTCGGCTTATGATACCGCCGCCCACGCGCCTTTCCACTGCGCGCGTTTCCATACGCGCCCGGAAATTGCGCGCCGCCCCCGCCCCGCCCCCGCCCCGCCCCGCCGTCCTTGCCCCGCCGCGCCCGCCGCTAAAATAGCTTTGCGCTTACGGCGCACTGCAAAGAACAATTAAATTAAGCGCTGCGCGCAGTTCCAGCCCCGCGCCGCCGCCGCCGCCGCGCCAGCTGGCGGAGGCTGCGAGTGCGTCGCGACGCCGAGCCGGAGGAGCGCTGCAGCGCCCTGCGTTCCCACGCGGCCCCAGGCTGCGCGATTCACATGAAACACGCCGCACTTCACAAGTGCCACCACATTTACGCGTGTTTTATGTTTTTGGCATTTATTTTTCAACTATTATTACTATTATTATTATTATTATTATTATTATTATTATTATTATTATTATTATTACTCCTACTATTAAAGGACTCAAGATCGGAAAATTAAAGTATATGTGGAAGTTTCAGATAAAATATTAATTAACCTTTTTCACTATATAAATAAGACTTTCCTACTTACGTCTGCATCCCATAATACATTATTGCAAACGTACACTGGGATTAAACTACTTAAAATTCCCAACAATGTCATCAAAGTTGAAACGAATGTAATTTTGGAAAATGGGAAAAGATTATATTGAACTGATTCGTGATTAAGTGTCAACCGTGAATGTAGTTGTCTGTTGTCTAATAAATGTCCGCGATGTTACAGCAAACTGAACACTTTTTGTGTCGTTTTCCAGTAACCATCTATATGCAGCATACTAATCTGTTGTCTGCAAAGAAGGTTGTTTTGTTTGTTTTTTCTCATAGCAGACGGACAGTGGCTCAGGCGGCGCAGAATTTTTGTCGCCTTGTTTACAACAATTCGGCTTGTTGTCCTTGGATGGACACTAACGCCACGGCTTTTGATTTTAATACAGTTGGTCTTTATTCATTCCATTCATTCATTACGATATTCGTTTATTGAAGTATTATATAACAAATTATAAAAACATAATCTAAAATGCTCTTTAAATTATCGACAATTTTTATCAATAATTATGTAAATGCTAAAAATCAATGGTAATGCCCTGACAGCAGGAAAGTCATTGATAACTGTTTTGAACAAAACGTTAAAACTAGAAATTTATGGCCAGAAACTGCTGAACTGGGAGCACATGTGAAAGTAGAACGAAAATAAAAAAGATTTTCCGGGGCGAAATTATTGTATACATAACGTACGAAAAATCCGTTATTTCGTTTAGTAATAAGTAAATAATGTAATAAGGGAATAATAATAATAATAATAATAATAATAATAATAATAATAATAATAATAATAATAATAATAATACAGTCTAAATGCAATGTTTGGTAGTAGAGAAAAGTTGTACTAAAGTTCGTTGATGCTGCCCTTGCCAGGCGCGTGGGTGTGTGGGTGAGCCCTAGGTGGAGTGGGTTGGCCAATGAGCACGTAGTCCGACGTCGCCGGGCGGCGCAGGGCGGCGCGGCCCTCCACGCTGGGCGCAGCTGGCTGGCGGTGGCCTGGCGCGCTGACAAGCCCCGCGCGCCGCCGCGTGACGGAGGGCACGTCCCGCCCGCCGCGGCCTCCGCCCTTTGCACGCGGCGCGTGGGGCGCGGAGGCCGCACATCGGGACGGGACGCCCAAGTGGCGCGATTCAATTCAATTCTGGTCCAGAACGTACCGCCAGGAGGAGTATTTGCAACTGTGCTTCGTTTTTGCTGCGTTCATTTTAACTATGCCAAAATATGGCTCTTATAATAAAACAGGCTGAATAAATAGATAATTTTAGCAAATATTCCGAGGGCACGCAAAGAATTATTAACATTAAGTGAATGTAATTATGATAATAAAATACATTAATAAATACAAAAATATTTTTCAACCCGCAAGATTTGCCATAGACTTCTTCATACATAAGTACGAGAGTATTTATTTTTGTTAATTCTCTGATAATTTCTAAAACACATCTAGAAGACACATACTCATATAAGCTGCTTCTAATTTAATCACAAATGGAACAACTCTTTGAGTGTCAGAATGTCAGATACTATTCATTAGAATAAATTCAGTAAATTTTCGTTGTAATTGTTGCCTTTTACCACTTGTGTTACCTCGTGGTTGCAATGAAACTTGTAATATGTTACTCATCTCCATTGTTAATAAATTAAATATTTACATAAATGCATGTGGAGAAGTACATTTCTAAATGCAATATTTCTATTTCTATTGTTTCTCTTATTACATCAATGCGACGGATACTAAGTAGAAGGAACGTAGTGTCCAATTTAAAATAAATTGAATTGCATAAATGTTTCATTAGTGAGTTTACCTCTCGATGCTTGCCCTCTATTGCCAATAAAATTAAATTGCTTTGCCTCCTATCTATAAAGTGAAATTAATGTTCACTTGTCATCGTTCTTTCTTTTGATGGAGAGCCGTGCGTAATAAAGTAGGTGCCAAATTTACATGAATAGCTGATGCTCATTTGAGCTCTTTGGAGGCCTGGATGCAGTCGTGCATTAGTACAGAATATGGATAATGTTTCAATTTGTAATACACACGATATTTTTAAGGAAAAATTTACATATTTGAAGATTTTCGAATAAGATATACTTATACAATTTGTAATTATAGATTTCTTCTAGTTTAATCAAGTGTTTAGGTACTTCAATTAGTACCTAGGAAAATGAAACAGCTGGGTCTCAAATATCTACAAGATATATTATTTAATTAATTATAGTCAACTATTTTTGAGAGTTGACACAGTTTCGTAATGTCTGTTTTGTGCTTCATTGAATACGGGGTATTTTCGTAGTATTTAGCATCGTGCTATTTTTTAATGTAATTGAATGACATTAAAAAAATAGCAACACTCAACCTCAAATCGTATGAATTTTAAAGTTCCTGGATGTTATTAATTTTAACTACAGTTATATATCGCATCAGAATAAGAAGTATTATTTCAAAAGATGAATAATTTAGAAAAGACTTTACACCTCATTAATATAAAACGTAATAAGAGCTAAATATCCGAGCCGTGAGTTTCATCGAAAATAACGAACAACGAAAAAAAGGGTATCGAAAACGAAAGTGTTCTTAAACAAAATATCTTCCGAATGTACACCTCACGACTCGCAACCTGGAGAGGAGCTGGCATGCGCGACGAGGGCAATGAGACGTGCCTCGCGTCCGGCTGCGTTGTTCGCGGCGGGGCGCCGTGCCGCGCCGTGCCGTGCCGGGCGGGCGCCGCCTCGCCCCCTTATTTACAGCGCCATTCAATTAGGCCGCGTGGCTGAGTGATGGGCCCGCGACGCCGCCGCCGCAGCCTGCGCGGCGACCCGCTCGGGAGGGCGTCGTGTTGCCGGAAAATAAATTTGCTGTATGCAAATCCGAAGCCATGGATATGATGTGATTCACGTCCAATAAATCTGATTTATCCTACAAGGTAAACGACTCAAGTTACAAATACTGGGCTAATATAAATTAATTTGGGCGCGGGCGGCGGTTAGCGGGGCTCAGCGCGGCCCACGTGTGGTCCGGGCGCGGCGACGGCGGCCCGCGCGACTCATTTGCATAAGTGCATGCCCGCGCCGCCCTCGGTCTGAGGACAGGGCGAGGACGCGGACGCGGACGCGGACGCGGACGCGGACGGGGACGGCCCCGGAAACGCCAGCCGCCATTGGCAGCTGGAAAATGACGCAGCCTCGCTTGCAGGAGCACGTGCGAGGGAGGTCGAGAAGTGGGGTGAACCCTTTGGTTTCCACTAGGAGTCGAGTGATCATTGGATTTTGTGGGTCCCTCAAAGAGCTTCGATGTTTATGAGTTGTTTCTTAGAAATTTGAGGGTATTGTATTTTGACATGACTTCAGAGTTATAAAGTATTGAATCCATGTTTTCTTCAGATATAAGTAATATTGAGAACTTTCTTAAAATGTAGATTAATTATGTCTCCAATTTTAAATTTGTTGACATTTCTTAACTGAGCGAAAATTAATTCATATTTTAAATTTAATTTTCGTGCAATAATTGAATCAGAAGTAAGCTTTAACTTGTCCAATGGCGTTAGTAAATGAAAATTAATAAATAATTTATTTTATCGTTACAAAAATAAGGGTTCCGTTAACTTTAATAGTAATATTTGAAGTATTTTGTGGCGCGTATTATTGCATTAATTAGTAGTATGATACTTTGCAAACGGTTACTAAATAAATGTTCTGTTCATATTCTAGTTAACATAATGTTATGAGGAGTAACTTGAGTCGCATGGAAAGTTAGCATAATAACATGGTCATTATCACACACTGAGAACATTCTTTGTGATACTTGAAACAACTGGCTCATTGATGTAATCAGTGTTGAGTACATGCGGAGCGCAGTTGCGAGCGCCTGCAGTCGTCCGAGAACGTTCCCCGCCCGACCGGCGTTCGGGGGTCCCGTGCACCGGCAATTAGTGTGATTGAGGGAGCGGGCCCCGCCCAGCGCCGGCTCTTTATTAATTATCGACGCCGGCGCGCGGAGAATCGACCGATATTGTATTCAAACGAGGCGGAGACGACGCGCGAGTCGTGAAAGCGGGGGTTGGTGCGGTCGTGACCTCCTCCCTGCCGCCCACACTCCGCCACCTCTGCTTTCCTGTGCGGCTGCGGAGGATTGACGAATAGTTGCGATTTAACAATGGAGCTCGAAATATATCGGCAAGTTTTCAATGTAGTCGTCGACACGAGAGCCTGCATCAAGCTTAAAATGGTATCGGATACCTCAGCTAGGTCGAATATGATTGCTGAGTGAATATTGTGCAAGCAGTATAATTTTTGCGCAGAAGATTTGGTGATCTAACGAGAAAATCAGTTCGATTGCGGTCAAGCTCAATCTCTCTGTATTAGTCTCCCCAAAGGACGCATATATTTCGAATATTAAACCTAAAATATGCTCTTTCAAAAACAATATTCTGAACATGATGTGATATTCCTCGGAGATAATGTTTTCTTATGTTGTATAAATAATTATTTTGCATGAGCATTTCTCAGCGTTGGAATATTTTTTTTTCGAATCATCAGTCTATAACCCGTTGTGGATTTGTAGAACCGTCATCTTTTTCTCTCCGTCGCCGAAGGCAAAGTATCGTATGTTAATTGCAGTTCTAGAAACCCGGATGGTCATTAGACGTTTAAAATAACTGTAAGCTGCGCCGACAATTTCTGAAACGTACCCAACCGTTTGACGGAGGAAGACATGGCTGACGAATCCCAATGGTTTGCGGTCGCCTGAATCGTTCCTTAATCTCCCCGTGACACCAACTTATGAGTTCCCGCTGCTGGCGTCTGTCTGCATGCGACCCCTTGCGCCCTGCAGCGGCCCTGCGCGAGCCACGGCCGCGTTGCAGTGATGGATGAGCGGTTCACGCACAATTTAAGAGTATTAGCATCGTTACTTCATCAGGCCGGAATGACAGACACTACGCACAGGGCTAATTAACCCGCATGAATAATACAACAGCGATGCTGAATAATAAAATATGCGTTAATGTAATGGAATGTAATTTATTTGTACTTACAAATTGAAGGCGGCTAGTGCGCGCTCGAGTCGGAGGGCCCAGCTGGGCCCAGCTGAGCTCTGTGGAGGCTCGACGCAATCTCTGTGGCCATTCCACTCGTGGTCGCCGCCCGCCCGCACTGCAGCTGCGCCCGAGTAGCGGAATGCGACCGCCCGTGAGTCTAACGTGCAGAGAAGGAGGGAGTTCTTAGCTTCATTAAATTCGTACTATCATGTAAAATGTTTTAATAAATACCAGTATAAAATGTTGAATAAGTTTGTTAATAAGCTAATAATAATTATAAATAGGAGGAAATATTTTGAAGAAGAATTTCAGGCGAGAATGGTCCTTTTGACTCAGAGCAATCACCTTCAAACGCTGCAAAGCGTCCGTTGTCTCTGCGCCGAGGGAACGATGACTTCCGGGCGTCAGGGCTCGGATTCGTGGGCGGCGACTGTTCGGCTTGAGGGTAGTGGTTCGAACAGGAGTTTCAGCACTCGTCCTCTCCCGTAAGGTCACTTCATTTCAGTGTGGAGAGTTGAATGCTGTGAATGTTTTGAGGGGCATAGATACACACATGCAAAATACGCTACAACAACTTTAATAATAGTAGATAAACTTTCAAATAATAATTTAAAATTTTTGGATTTCATAAATGTTTATGTTAGTAATAATTACGATATAATATTCAAAATCGAAGCAAATAGAATGTGATAAAACTTTCTTTTCCGTACTAATATAAAATGTCAAGTTCTAAAACTATTGGTTGGTAGTGTCGAGATAATACTGATGATCGAATTGTTCTTGGCTGCAACTTGATAATTATAACTCATTTGTCTGCAATACATCTCCTCTAAGGGTCTGTTCGACGAGTTAACCTAAATAGTGGTACATTTTCTTGGGCATTTAACATGGAGCGCAGTCGCCATTCACCATTATTCGATTAGTTTCTTATTGAATAATTCGTACTGCTTTTCATAGAAGAAAGTTTCGTGTTTTGTTCAATTCGAGTCTAAAAGTAAGTTGAACTTTTACAGAACAATTTCCTTGTGAAGTACTTGTACCGACACACCGTGCCGAAGTAATTTTACTCATTGAGCTTTTCCTTAATGTGGCCTCACTGTAGTTAGTCAGCTAATTGATGTTTCAGACTTTGCTGCAAGTGCGTTTGCAATGCGTCAATTACATGGTGGCTCTGTTTCTTCTAGATCACTGTGGGAGCTACTTCCGTTGTCCGTACTACTCATGACATTGCTCGATAATACATGGTCATTCAATGTGGAAACAAACCTTCTCCATTTACTAATGCGCAACTATCTCGTATTGCATTCGTTGAAAATCTTTCTTTCCTGAAAGACGAAATATGTTTTCGATCTGTTGAATGCGAGTAATCATTAGAATTGCTTTTTAAGTAAAGAATTATTCTACAGAAAAGCGGGTCAGGAACTAAGAGTATCAACAGAGGAATCAATTCTATTAGTCAAGATTGCCTTCCATTATTTACGACCATCGTTTTTCTTTCTCCTGAACAACAGGAACACATTTGAACTTCGATGATAATTTTACTTTCAGGGGAATTAGAAAATGTTATTTTTTCTTGGAGAAAATTGTATTACTGTGAGACAATTATCTTGAAGCCAAGAACAAATCATCGTCGACAATAAACTTTTCTAGTTTATTTCATTTTGATAACTACAACTACTACTAACACCAATCACTATTATTATTATTATTATTATTATTATTAATAATAATAATAATAATAATAATAATAATAATAATAATAATAATAATAATAATAATAATGGATTAGTTGAGTGCAGTTAATTTGCAGAATGAAACTCCACAAGGCAGTCGATAAATTCCGAAGAAAACTACGGACTCCCAGTCCGTACCGACAACTAGTCGTTAACTAGTCGTCAACTAGTCGACACGTATGTTAAATTGATAATGGACTGAAATGTTCTTATTCAAATTTCTGTGTGACCGATGTTGATCATCTGCTGTTATGATAATTTAATAGTTTCAATATTTATATAAATATGTTGATCTGCATACAATAATGGCTGTAGTGATCAAAATGCAATAAACAGGTAAAAAGTTGAATGTTAACATTATTATTTGGCAAGTGATGACGTAATGTAGTATGGCATTTTGCATTTATTATACCATATGGTCTTGATAAGTTTTTTTCTGTCTTTCAGTTTTTCAGTCTTCAGTCTAGTTTCAATTCTACACCCAGGCAGTTTCGAAATGGTGGAAGAAGGGGGAAGCCGATTTACGAATTTTTATTATTAATTTTAGGGAATATATTTACGACTGTTATCTTTATTTAATTGTAATTTTTTTCTGACCTTAATAAAAAGGTTATTTATCTTAGTATTGAGGTAGGAAAACCATTACAATTTATTATTAATTTTGAATGCGCGCAGAAATTGCAAGAACACTGCATTCTCCGGCTAAGTAAGAAGAGTCTATGGTTTCGATAGATGCCCAAAACCTCGAGGAAAATCCCAAGACAAACGAAAAAGTTACCATTTTGACTGAAAAATGCAAATATTTGATTCTGTTAATACGCCTCTCACACTGCTCATACAAAATGAATTTATCATACTCAGTGCGTTTCTGCTTACAACACAGTTCACATATGACAGTAAGCCTCCAAAAAATAGGCCGCCTTCCGTTAAATCTTTGCTCTTCTCATGATGGAAAAGCCACTTTTTTTTTATATTCTTGGTTTGAAAAGAACAGTGATACAGTGTGATTGTGTATACTATACCCTGTTATTGCAGCACGAAGATTGTTTTTGTTAAAACATTGAATTTATTGCAGTGCTATACGAGAGTATTTTATTAATCGTTCTTGAGCAGTGTGCATTACACAAAATGGATGGCCAAAAAGTGATTTTACCCAGCTGCAGTTTTGCTGCTGTGGGCCGCTAGTACCCGCTATTTTGATGCATTATTTTACTTGCATTACTTGTATTCAAATTCAATTTTTACTTCAAATTGACGTAGTAAGTCGCAACAGGGATTGGACTTATCTAACTGCAACTTTTCGGAAAGCATCGTATTCGAAAGCGCAGATGCGAAGGTGCTAATCGACACCGAGCCGAGGAAAGAGCTCATTGGAAGACGCCACGGCATAAATGGCTCTTTCCCCTTCCCGTCGCGGGCAGGCCGTCTCCGCCGCAGCCAGGCGCCCGCCGGCGGCCGAGGCGCGAGATGAAAGATCGCCCGCCATTAGGGCGCATGTTAACTTCCGAGCCGCACAATACGCGTCTGGTTTCGGGCGATCACTCCCCACGGGCGCGGTGACGGTGATGAGGCGATATTTCAAGCCCCCCCTGCCCCCTCCCGCGGGCACAAAGCCCCCTCCTCGCGCGGACCCCTCGTCTTCGCGAGGGGGGAGGGGGGCGGCCACGCCCCCCGGGCCCCGCGACCCGGCGCCGCCGAAGGGGTGCGAGCGGCGGACGCGGCTACAAAGCTGCAAACAGCCGCATTCAGGGCTCCCGACAAATGGCTATAAAATAGAGCGCCCCCCGCCGTTCGTTAGGGAAACATACGATTGCCCGGATGCGAGCGTCCACGCGCGCAGATGGCCTGCGGGCAAGATGGCGGCGCGCGCGACGCCGCCGCCGCGCTGTTGAATGCACTTCCCCTTCGGTAATTGTTCCCAGCAACGGAGTGCCGTTGGAAAGCGATAGTTGGCATGATGAAAGGCGTGTTCAGTGGACGTTTCCGTGCGAGATTTTTATGACTTAAACTAAAAGATTTCATCTTGACATTATTATCTTACAAAACAATAAACTTTAAATATTTTTTGTGTCAATCTGTTGAGTCATAATGATTCATAAAGTCGGTTACGTATTATTCTTGGCTGTATACAATTACTCAGTGAAAAAATGTAACGCTGAATTCTTTTGCTAAAAGTGACACAAAAATTCACTGAGGATATTTATGACAGTCTAGAACTTTAAGTTCAGAAGAACTAAGATGCCCTAATTTTTTCATATAAAACGCATAATAACGTACCGGCAAAAAAGTTTTTTATTTAATATTTTTGATGATGTGTTTTCTGTGTTTCCTTCGCTGTCTATTTCAATAATAAAAACAGTTTTTGTCTAAATCATTAAATTCTTTTACATTGTAATTGTTCTCTCGTCACTTTGGTACTAAATTCACGAAAAAATCTGTTTGTTTTTTGCGGTACCTGATGGTGGAAACAATTGTTACCCGAATGCGTTCCGTAATTCTTCTACTTTGTACGTAAATACTTTAAGCATAATAAATAAATTATAAATTTATAAATTTTACAATATTGACTGGCATTAATTGAAAAAGGAAAATTCAGAATATAAGAAGTAAGGCGAGTTGTTGTATTGCGGAAAGAACGAACTCCCCCTCGCCTATAAGGCAGGGCTGCTGCGCAGTGCCGATGCGCTGGCCTGCTCCGCTGCTGCGCGGAGAGGGAAGGCTTTCCGTCGGCCGCGACTCAGCGGCGGACGGGGCTCCCGTGCGCCTTCTGTTCTCTGATCTCGCCGCCGCCCGCCCCGCCCCGTCCCGCCCCGGCCCTCTCCGCCGTCGCCGGCGCGGCCGCGGGTCACGCTTCCTCCGCTCGCCCCCGCCTCCCCATCCGCCCCCGCCCCCCTCCCCTCTCGCGGCGCCCGTGCTCGCTCCTCTACGAAGCCACGGGGCAGACGCTGTATCGCTTGCCATATCGTTACGTCATCTAGCAGAAAAGAACGGGAGAGAAAAAGGTTTGGGAATTCGTGATGTCCCGTGTGTGGTAAACGTACTGTGACCGAGCCCGTGCCGAAAAAGAAGTTTGTAGTGTTAACGGGCGCCCATAAAAGTAATCATATTCACGTTATGTGTCGTTGGTCGCGAACGCCGCTGATGGAAGGGGGCGCCTCATTAAGCGTGGACGTATGGAGCAGCGACGCGGCCTTGGGTCTTCGCAGAGGCAGCGCTGCGCCGCTGGGAGGGCGTGTGCAGGCGGAGGGCCGTCGCTCCGGGAGAGAGGGACACGCGACTGCCGTTCGCCACCGTGCGAGGCCATAAAACAAGCGCACTATCTGCAACGATGATAGTAATAGTAATACTTGGATCGCGTGCGATCCTTTGTGATCTCCCTACGAGGATATTCAAAGCAGTTGCATGCCAGCCTCTAAATTATGAGGTGAATCTATGATGATGAGAGAAGATCGTGGTATTTGGGAACCATCCCATCACTCGCCTGTATGGCCAGGGGGAAACCAGGAAAATCCCGGTTAAGATGGCCGACCCGAGGGTCGAACCCAGACCCCCCCCCC
>BOPP01000065.1:4464053-4488397 GCA_017312745.1 Gryllus bimaculatus | reverse complement strand
CCCACGCCCCCACGCCCCGCTCGCTGCGGCCGCTCCACTGCCCCCTCGCCCGGGAGGTTGTTTCTCTAGGGAACGGTCTTGCAGCGTGTACCACGCGGGTGCAGTAGCTTGAAGAAGGGTTTCATCTTAGTTGCAACTAACTTCATTCTAGCTTCAATCTAATAGAAACTAGAGGTGGTTACAACGGCTCATACTTTATCGCATTATTAACAATGGTTACATAATATTTAAATACTGCAGTAACTGCTCTACTGAATACTTTAGAAAACGCATTTATACAATGCGTATGTGGTGCATATCTTCATTCATTTCGATAGTCATTTGATGGAGTAGCAGACATTTGTTACTTTTGCAAATGAAAGAAACAGAAATAAATTTAACTCTTGCAGTATTTGCAGCACGTTGCGCAGAAAAGTATATGGGTGTCACACGCATGTGCCATCGATTCACATTTTAAGCCCAGTTTTCATGCGAGTTGCAATATGGTTGTAACATGCGAGTTGCAATACGGCATTGCAACCAATCAATCGGAAACCAAGATTCCTAAAAACTGATTCATTTGCTGCGATTGAAGGTACTTTGACTTAAATTTGGTTCACAAGTGGGGAGGCGCATTTGCTGCCGCTGCTATTGCTAATGCCCTCTTACGAACGTAACGTGTGGCTTCGTGTAAGGAAAGCTAAGTCATCCATAAGGGGTCCATCTCTAAGGGGTAGAGTAACGTTTTTATGGTAATCGAAAAAGTTATTTTCATGTTGATTTATTATAAAACAGCAATTGTGGGTTCCAGTAAGATGAATCGAACATGAACAGAACTAAGTCACATTCGTTTAATTCATTAAAGACTGATAGCAAATAAGAATTTTGGGCGATGAGGCCCTGCTATTCGTCAAACTCTAGCGTGTTCCCCAGCCTTGGCAGGAGAGGATCTGCTTCACACACAGATGTGGTCCAATGGCTTGGAGAATACGTTTGTCCTGTTTGCGACGCAATTGAATGCAGGTTACAATAGAGGGGTTATCACCTCAGGGACTCGCTCCTTTGACAGAGGATCCTGCATCACAGAGGTGGTTCAGCAAGCAGCAAGCCGGGGGGGGGGGCAATGGGCGTGGCGGCAACTCGCACCTTTGTTTGTTTCTGGCCGCTCCAGCCACTGCGGCACCCGCCCGCTCGCCCGCTCGCCTGTTTCCTTATTAAATCCCCCTTTACTCTGTGGAGGAGCGAGCGAGCGACCGGGGGCCGGGCAAAAAACCGGCATTCTTGGGCCAGTTTATTTCATAAGCGTCCGGCGAAAGAGAGCCGCCGCTGCCCGAGAGCAGAGGGCGCGAAGAGAGCAGCCAACCCCTGCAAGAGGGCTCTCTCCCTCGCCTCCCGAGAGCCTCTCCGCCGGTGGCTGCACCATCGCGCGCAGTGAACCGGACTGCATAAAGAAATGCATGAGATTCCGCGAATGTCTTCTCTTCGACTCGAACGACTTCGACAACTTCATATTCATGCGAAGCAAAACTGAAGGCAGTAAAATTGAAGCAATAGCTGGTGAGAATGTAAATAAAATGAAACCACACGCGAATATTGACATAATTAATGAACAAGCAAAAGAAATCATGAGTTGGTGTGTTAGATTTTATGTTGATGTAATTATGTAAAGGTAAAATGTTCACGAGATTGCCATAAATATTTGTGTTTTGATCTTATTATTTTTTTCTCATTCATTGCCTGCCACTATTTTATCATGCGTATGAAAATTATAATAAAAATAACAATAGTACACTGAAATCTGAGCTCCCTACCTCTTCATATCGACAGGCTCTCGGATGCTTCCTGTGGGAAGATATATGTATTAACCCGAAACGCGGAATACTCTGATGAACGAACTAAATGAAATTGACGAACCAGTCTGTTCCTTAGTTGAATTGAGAATATTTTATTTCTATGTCACACGCTATGTCAATCACGCTTAAGTTGAATAACCAAACCTGGCATATCTAAATTTTGAGTTTTTTGGAACAAAATATCTTTTAATAAAACAAGGGACTTGCAGGCAAGCAGAGATAAATTAAAAGATTATCATCAGTGTAATTTTACAAAAATTACGAGACAATTTGGGATATGGCCTAAAGATGTCGGCTATTGTTTGATATGACTATGGATTAAGAAATACAAATTAATACCTTTTCACGAAATGAACCAGGAAGTATATAATTCAATCGGTTAATTTAGATAATTTATGAAACAACTGCACGTAATTATATTGGTTCTTTTGAGCTCGTAAGTAAATTTCCAGATTTGTCCAACGTCGTTCCCGCACGTCGTGTGAGCTACCAGTCCGCCAATCGCGGTCGGTGTTAAGTTCCAACATGGCGACCGCGGCTGTTCCGCCTGCTTGGAGATCATAATGCCGCGCGCAAAAAGCCGCGGCTATCGCGGCGGCGAATCGCGGAATACGCAGCCGACTCCAGGCGCGGCCCTTCGCCCGTGGCCACCGCCGCCGCCACCGCCGCCGCCGCCGCCGCCGCCGCCGCCGCCGCCGCCGCCGCCGCGTCATTTAAGGAGCAGTGTAATTGTATTTCATTTTCGAGGGAAACCACGATGACGCGGCGGGACCTTCGCCAGCGCCTCACGAGATCTTCAAGACGGTGTGGTGTGTTGAGTTGTGGGAAAAGGTCTCCGAGGTTGTTGCCCTCACTTCATTTTAGACTGTAGCTTCTAATATGACCAGAAAACGAAACTAAAACAAACAAATGGTTTTGAAAGTTATTTGTGTAATACGTATACGTCTGACATTCTTTATAATGAAGTGTTAAACATTAATGGCAAATTGAAAATTTTACGTGCACTTCGAAACTTGCAAACGAAGTTACTGGTCCTTGAATTGATAAATTAGAGATGCAATTTCTTAGTCATTTGGTGATCACCTAACTAAACCACACGATATGTGAGTAAATGTGTTTTATTTTATATTGCATATTTTTCGAAGTAAAATAGTAATTTTTTCTATAGATATTATCAATATTCAACAGTTTCTTTAGGAAATACTTTCAGTTAAAAAATAAATCAAAATATCTTTCGCAGAAAATATCACAAAATTTCTCGTAGATTAATTTTGGTACAGTCAAAACGTCTGGAACCACGGGTGAAAGAAGAGTAGATTGCAGGTGATCGCGCACGTCATTGCATCACCCAGGTGCAGCGTAAGAACTTGCAAGTGCCGGGACACGTTGTTCTCGGAAACAAATCGCGTGACGAAGGCGGTAGCACTTTCGCACCTTGGTCGCCGCGCCATCGACACGCCGTTTATTTTTAAGTCGCGAAGCGACGGATTCGCCAGCCGACCACCCACCGCGGGAGCGCGCCTCGGTAGCGCGACTGCGTATGCGACTCTACAGGACTCGTTGCTCGGTACTCGTTGCTTCACATCCGCCCACCGGCCGAGTTGACCTCGAGAGCAGCATTGGCGCCGTCTCTGCGCGACTCTGACCGGGATGTCCAAGAGTTCGAATCCCAGCGATGGTGGATTCACGCCGCGAGCAAAACGAATAGATCGAACTCAACCGCTGCCTGGAGGAGAAAACTAGCGGCCGGCTAATCGGTAGTTTTCCTTAGTCTCTCCGATCAACACCAGGTTATTGCAGGAGTAGTTCTCTAACAAACGGACCACGGACGGCGCGCGACATTTTCTTCTTTCTTGTTCTTCCTCTCCCCGCACTTACACTTCCTTATATGCTTTACAAGGCAGCTGAGCTTAGTCCCGGCTGGGGCGGTGCCCCATTTGGTGGAGATATCTTGTGGGGGGAATTCCTCCGTAAGGTGGCGTGTAGGTCGCCGTCGGATCGAGTGGGGACGCACACCGCCACCTCTAGACACAATTCACTACTCTAACAGGAGTAATGAAGTGATCAGTTGAAACGTCAATTAACGCATCGATGAGTCGTCATTACTGGATACCTGGCCTCCGTCGCCGAAGCAGAGCGGAGTGGATCGGATCGGATCGGATCGGATCGGAGCAGAGCCCGAGCCGGGAAGGCGGACGGCGGCGCGGCGGCGCGGCGGCGTGCACTTTCGCCGGCGAATGAAAGAAAGGCGTGGCCCCGCCGCAGCCCCGCCGCTGCCCCGGGCGACCCGCGCCGTTTAGCGCGGAATCTGAACCAGCGCCCGGAGAAAGCCACCGGCCACCCGGCGCCATTTGCATACGCGGCGCGGCCCACGACGCGCGCACGGCCGGAGCAGCGATTCTGCAGGATCCGTGGGTGTTGTAGACAACCGGAACATGACATTTCGGTGTCATAAAGTGCGGGAAAAGTTACATTTCACATATGCGTCGGGTACTTTTAAATTCTTTAAAACTACATAATAATAAGTAAACATTAGCAGATTTTATATGACAAAAATTAAGTAAAAAATTACCTAAAATTAAGGCAATTGAAAAGAGTGAACAAATACTTGGATAATGACGTGACATTTGGATTGAATAAAATAATAAATTACAAAATGGCTGTTGTAAGCCTAGTCTAAGCGCGATGCGAAGTTTCATGTTTTAATTGTCTGAAAAAGCGAAGTACTTTACAGAATTAAGAGTATAAAGTAAACAACCATAATGGTTTTTGAATAGCCTAACCATTTGTATGTTAAAAATAATACAAGTGGTGAGGAGATTCTTATCCAGATTAAAAGTAATAATTTTAGGTAACTATCAAATTCATGAAGATAATGTTGTTTATAACAGTGTTCTATTAGTTAAACTAATTTATTTAACTCAGTAGAGTGCTCATCACTTTTTTCTATTTCCCAACCTTCGGCCTGAGGTACAAGTGAATTCAAGCATTTACTCCCTTCAACATACCGACAATTGGATAGGTGAAGTAATTCCTAACAATTCCCGGTCTTTCAACTCGGTTGGTTTGCAGAAGATTTACAAGAGATGCAAAGGTGATTACGTCAGGTGCATTAAATACAAACGCCCGTGCCTAAGGCGAATCTCGAACACACGACCCCCTGCCCAGGGGCACTCAGGCACTTACGTCGTCGGCTACCCTGATCGGCGTTTTTTGTAAAATTTCATTTGTTTTATGCCAACAAGGTTTTTAATGCTCCCCCACAGATCACAATCCTTTCTCTAAAAGCGCACTTGTGGTAAGAGAGGAATAATCGGTGTGAATGACGAGAGAAGCACGCTTTCTTCTGTCGATTGGAATATTGACGTGCCAGATCGCCGACGTTCGATGTGAATTCACTTGATTACCTCTCGTAGTACTGGTCGCTGACAAGGCGGTGTTGTCGATCCGTTCAGTGTACTCAATTCAAGCACCCACGTTCGTATATATAGATTAATGAAAAGTTGGAAAAGAGTAAGTCAATAAGAATTTCCTTGAATCAGTTTCACACATTTATTTCCCAAGTTAGGTAAATACTATCGAGATTCCTGTTTCTTATTGAAAATTTAAAATTCTGTGCAAACTAAATGAAATTATTGTTTATCAAAGAAGTTACAGTAGACTGCCTTGATAGGTGAAAAATTCCGGATTTCCAAAAGTGATAGTGTTAATTACGACATATAGCGACCTGCTTGTCGCTAATGCGTGGCGATTGTCTGCTTATCGTCGTAATTGCCTCGTTTCGAACTGCGGGCAAGAAATCGTTAACCTGTTGGCGGTTTTCTGAATGCTATCGCGGAAATTCTATCGCGGAAACAGCTTATTAGAATTATTGTGCAAAGGAAAAGAAATGGTTATTACGGATTAATTCAGAGGATGAAATTTAAATAAGGTCATCTGTTTCAAACAAGTAATAAGTTGACTTCTTATCTTGATCTCAAGAAGTTTCTTAACACTCTCATTAAACTCTGTGCACTAAAATACTTACTTTGTGGTTCATACGATTGATGTTAAAATCAAAGGAAATGATTAAAAGAACAATTATGAGAATAATTTCAGTACTCTGCTTTCCGTCTCTTGATATTGTTCTTTAAAGAGTCTAAAATCCACAAGATAACGCTAAAATATTCTCGTAATAAAACTGGGTGTATGAAGAAAACTACTTTAATGTACAGTTGTTACATTTCATTGATCTGTTGTTTCAATTTTCATTTCAAGCATATATTTAATCGTTTACAAGACGACACCCCGCATTTATATTTACATTATTCGTGCTGTCTGTCACAAAGCAATGCGCCGTTTTTCCATTTCAAGCTTTTAATCTCTCGAATACTACTTACGTAGTTCAACTTTTGTTCAAAGCGTCGAGAAAGTTTTATGCGGTCTGAGCCATTTGGTCTAGACGATGTATTCATGTGCGAATTCGGATCCTAGCGTGATGCAATATTTCTGAGACTTGGAAAAAAACAATTCCGGGTTCAAGTATTCTAACAACATTGCATAAGCGCTTTTAATAATGAGAGGCAGTACGCCGTAATTTTGCAATGTCGTCTTGAGATTGTCGCGCGTCGTAGTGAAGCCGTAAATAGATGAAAGCCTTGTGTGAAAGACATGTGTGGGGCGGGGCGGGGCGCGTGGGGCCACTGGGCGGTGCGACCCCGTCCGTCAGCGGCGCGTGCCAGGGCGGGCGGGTGAGCGCGCGAGCCCTGGCAGCGTCGCACCCGCCAGCCCCTCTGGCCCCACCCGCCGCTCTCACCGCCACTCGCTCCCACTCACCCGCCCCTCTCGCCAGTCTCCCCCTCGCCCTCACTCTCCTAGGGCTCCTCCCACTCGCCCCCTTCGTCACAACCGTTTGAATCGAGTCGTATAGGGAAACGACTCATACGGGAACTTTCTTCTAGGCGAATAAATTTAATCTGTTGTTCGGCCTTCACATTGTCTGTCTTGCAAAACAATCAAGTGGTTATGTGATCCAAATCGCGACGACTTTATGAAATATAATTTTAGTGTTTATGAGAGTTCTGTTGCTGAAAAGAAAAAATTACACTCCCTCATCAAAAAATTAGTCTGTTAGGAAATTTGCCCTCTTTTGAATTTATTTGCCACTTACAAAGAAACAATAAAATTTAAAGAATAAATTAATAATATTTACGATCATAGGTGAGGATTGGAAACATTATACGAAGTAATATGGTAGAGCTATTATTTTCTTGGCATAAACCTTTTGTTTCTATCACATGTTGTTCTACTACTTTGCGTCCTTCTTTACGAGTTGCTAGTTTCAACGCCTATCGGTTGCGAGTTCTTCGGAGTGTATTGCAAAAACTATCTGCACAAGCCATTCCAGGTGAACTACTCGCATGAAAACGCACTCGCCCTTTCGCAATATGACACTGCCCCTGTTTGCCCTGGCACACGCGCCAGAAGTGCTAATGAGCACGCTCTTAAACGCCTCGCGTCCGAACAAACACGAGCGAGCAAAGTGCGTTTTGCAGGCCCCCGCTCCCAGCCCCGCTCCCGGCCCCGCTCCCGGCCCCGCTCCCGGCCCCGCTCCCGGCCCCGCTCCCGGCCCTCCCGGCCCGCGCCCGGCCCCGCTCCCGGCCCCGCCTCCGGCCCCGCTCGCCGCCCCCGCTCCCGCCCCTCCCGGCCCCGCTCCCGGCCCCGCTCCGGCCCGCTCCCCGCCCCGCTCCCGGGCCCCGGCCCGGTCCCCCCGCTCCGGCCCCGCTCGGCCCCGCTCCCGGCCCGCTCCGCCCTCCGCACAGCCGTGCCTCGCCCGCCGCTCGGCCCCAAGCCCGTTTCCGCCGGCTCCCGCCTACCTCGCCTGGCGTAGTTTGGCGCCGGCGCTGGCGCGTTTTTGCGCGTGTATCGCCGCCCGCACGACTTATGCGCGTTGCGTTGCGACGCCGTCGCGCGCGCTGCACGTGGCCGGGGCGGGGCGGGCGGAGTTTTTTGCCTGCGCCGTGTGAAACGCGCCCCGCGCCGCTCTCTCGGTGCTAATTTCCACGCAGCGTTTCTTGCGCGCGGCCGCTTCCGCCTGCAGCCGCCAGGTGCGCCTGCGCACGATGCAGCGAGGGGCCTGGATGCAGAGGGAAGCGTCTCCTCCCTCCGAACGCTCCGCCAGGCAGCAGTCCCACGTGAGAGAGAAACGATGGCACCAATGATCTTCGAGTACACTGACTCGGAACCATACTGAGATTCCCAGTAACGCTTCCAAAATATTTTTTAAATCAAAACAAATCGTGTTTGTAAAATTGTTTTTAAAACCTACGCCTATGATGTAACAATTTCAAAATTGACAATCCCCCCCCCCCAGTGAATTTCGATTTGAGTTGGCTCCAGTACAGGGAGGCATGAAGAGAGCTGTGCTGGTGGGTGTGATCGCACCGGCGGGTGGGGTATGAGGGGGTTGGGCTAGAGGGGGTTGGGCTGTTAGGGGTTGGGTTGGTGGGGTTGAGCTAGAGAGGGGTTGGGCGCGTGGGAATTAGTTGGGTGGGGGTTGGGCTGGTGGCGGCCGCGTGGAGGAAGAGTTCACGGGCTGCTCCGCGGGGCCGTAACCTGCTTTGCGTGGCGCGCCACTGCAGAGGCGAGGGCGGGGGCGGGGTGGGGAGGCGGCAGTTGGCCCGGATGCGGCCGCGCTCACGTGGCCAGTCTTCGCTCGGCGACGCGCCGAGATTCGATCGGACCCGCGGCCAGCGTCCTGATCAGTGAATCAATGGCTCGTTTACTGCGCGCTTGATGATATATTATATCTTTGTAGGTGGTATTCACACCTTTAATGAGTGACGTGGAGATTCTGAAACATCTAAGTAATTACAGGTGTGCCGAACAGAATTTGACATATCAGGGTCAGCCATAAAGTTGTTCTTGTTTTATAATATGAAGCCAAAGATATTAGTAAAATGAAACAAAAATTAGACTACTGCACTTATTGTAAAATCAGCATTCTTCGAGAATACCATTGAAAATAAAATATTATTTTGGACAATATCGCTTATACATCGGTTAAAAAAATTGGAACCAAATTATTAACGTCATTACCTTGGATGCGGTTCTAAGAGCCTTATCCGGCAAATACTCGATGATATAACGTAATGTAGTTTACAGTTCCAATTCTTTTGTGTGAAACATTGTCGCAACACGCCCTTCTGTTAAATTGTCGCCATCTGACATGAACGGGATCAGTAGGTTCTTGTACAATTCCATTTCGCATGAGGAAACACTTAAGTTCGCATTTACTTGCACAGCAGCGCGTCAGGTTTCATTCAAGTGTTGCTAATAAGCAGGCGTGTGGTGGCGCTGTGGTTGGAGTCGCCGTCCCGGCTCTGGCGAGGGTGTGAAAGCGACCCGCGGGCCTCTCCGACCGCCTTTTTGTGGTCTCTTTCTATTCGCGGCGGCGGCGAAGGAGAGCGCGTGACGTGATGGCCCCTGGGCTATTTCTCCTTCCTTGATCTTTCAAAATCTCCATCAGAAAGTTCGTTCGGCGCCTCTCAGGCCTTGGAAACAGGTTTCCTGAACGCTGATGTTCACTATTTACTTACCGTGAGAAGATGTGTATTCACCCGGAGTCCGGCGTGTAGTGTTAACTTGAAAGAAATAACTTACGGTTATGTGCATAAATATGCATTTTTTAATCCTCCATCAGGAATCTGTCGATTGTAAAGTGAAGTAATTCTTCAAATACAGTTTTTTTCGCAGGCACTGTGAAGTAAACGGAATTTGTATGCTCCGAGGAAGTAAGCGATTTAGTTGATCTAACATCGGCGGAAGTGTGTTTCAATGAGATTCAGATTAAGCACGTGATAACGGGACTCGCCAGTACTTCGGATACGTCCGTTGCGGAACAAAAGAGACTAACACAACCGATGATGTATATGGATACTTATTTATGAAGGGTGGGCGTGCTTTAGAATGTACACATCCTGTAGGTGTTGACCTCAACTTATAAAGGAAATTTGACCCATTTGTGTTGATGTGTAATGCATGAATGTATAAAATATAAACCCTAATGGATGAGGATAGCTCCGGGCGAATTTGGCCAAGACTGGATCAGCCTCCAAATGCAGACTATTAATGAATTTTATAGATATTTTATGGCAAGTGAATGAGATGTTATTATTAAGGACTTCCGCGCAATGGGGAACATTACATTACCGGCGATCGCGCGAAAGAAACAAAAAAAACAAACGTTTAGTGTTTTACCGCGCAGCGCCCGCAAATTCCATTAACGAAAACGCTGTTTTGGTTAGGCAAGCTATAATATCATTGTCGGGGCGTGCCGATGGGCCGTGGACAGCAAATAGATTCCACCCTCGCGGCGGGCCGGGGGCGGAGGCGGAGGCGGGGCGGAGGCGGGGGCGGAGGCGGGGGGGGGTGCTGGCGGGGGTGGGCCTCTAATTGCCGGAGGTCTTGGGTGCGTGCGTGCGTGTGTGCGTGCTCCTTTATATCCGCGCTCGCGGACGCGATGCGTGAAAATAACATCCGGCCTGGGGCGCGGGCGGGGGCGGGCGGGGGCGGAGGGCGCGGGCGGGGGCGCGGGCGGGGGCGGGGCGGGGGCGCCGCGGGCGGGGCGGGGCAGCCGCCGGGGAGCCGCGTGTTGACGCCGCCGCCCACGCTCTCGCGCCTTTGATGTGGGAGGCGCGGCGCGGCGCGTTGGGAGCTCCGCTTCCGCTTTGTGCGCGGGGCGCAAAGCGACTTCGGACGGGGTCGCCCCGGAACACGGCGCTGTCTTGCACCGAGCGGGTAATTGTTTCCAATTAGAGCTAATGAATTGAAAGTGACGCGCGCGTGGCACACCTAGGGCGTACAAGGAGGAAGTGACGGAGCTTCTGTTCCATGGTTCTGGGGTTCCAAGTCAGCAGTTGACACGGATGTTTGTTATTTGGCTTTCCATGTTGCTTGACGGGGGCTTTTCAATACACGGATCTCCTTCAACGGCCATAGTTCTGCTTGGAAATCAGTGTTTTCTGGGTCATGAAACTACTTTAGGTCTTAAATAGATAGCCGGGATCGAGGTCTAAAATTGAATATTAATAAAAACATCTTCCACACAATATTTTGACAGTAACAATTAAGTGGCCAGTTGTAGATGTTGCCGTACGTCCGTACATTTCGAAGACAACAATGATAAGTATCTAACAGGGCATAAACACGCCTTTAACGTCTTGTGCTAAAAGATTAACGGCAGTATCCGATGTCCTTTGTTCTAAATCTCTTGAAGAAATTATCTATTTCGAATTGCCTCGTAAAGCTTAAAAATAATTTATAAAAGCAGAAATGGCATCGACTATAGTGTGAAACATTTCAATTAAAGACGTAATAACTAAAAATAATGTAATGTTACTTTTAATTGCAGCAATTTGAATATTTCGAAGGACGTTCACGATCTCCTATTCCATTCGCCTGCCACCATTTTGTCACTGTCAGAGGTGCTCGTCTTGGCGGCCTTCTGTGTATAATTGATATGCAGCCTGATAGCGCCAAATAGCTGCCAGTAAGCAGTAGGCGGAGGAGAAATCGATGGCGCAGCGCCACAATGATTTGCTCGGAGGTCTGTGACGCGAATCGACAAGCTCTTTCTTAGCCCGCGGGATTCCTCCCTGATCTGCGCTCACATCACGTTGGAGATGCTAATAAGGCATAATAAATTTACGCACATCCAATCCACATTTTCACGTTGCACTACAGAAATCGTCTCTTATATATAGTTATGAAAATGTTCAATATATAGTCTTTTTTTGTCAACCCTGAGTTTTATATTTGGTCATTCTGATACTAAATAATCTTGGTTGTAATTTATTTTATTTCGTATGTCCTTTATCATAAATTTAATAGAATTTTATATTTGATAGAATTATGTGATGAATATTCAAATCTTGTAACGATCATTGTGCTATACATTTCAAACCACGCCGAACTATGCCTTCCCCAAATTACATTTAAGTAACAGTAAAACGAGTTCATTAGAATTACATGAACGTAATTATACTTTTATTCCTGTTTCCCAAGGAATATATAAACGAATTCATAATAGCACCGTTACTAAAACTTAATCAATAAATTTAAAGCGTCAGCTGACAAAACATTTATGATTAATTATGTCTTTGATTATTTTATCAGACGAGGCAACATTCATTCAAACTGCCGGTACAAGTGAAGAATAAAATTATCGTGTTTCAAGTTTAAGTATGTATGCATTTTTACACACACAGTCATTGGCTTACAATGCGATTATTAACTTTTTGCAGCATTATTTTACTACTCCTCTCAGACTCTTCCCTATAACAGGCACCTTTTATTAGACTGTATTTATTTTCCATCATTGCTGTCCTCGAGTATTTTTCTATATTTTTTTCTCTAATTGGTTTGTTTACATAGGCGCATATTTATTGCCTGCGTTGGCACTAAGAATTGTCACTAGTGTATCCATGATGAAGAGAAACTTTAAAGTGATTCTCACCAAATATTAGAAATAAATATTTATATAATACTTTCAGACTCGATCCTTTTTAGTTCTCTTATATTTCACTTTCTGGTACCGAGCAGTTTCAGAAAAGGTAATTGAAACCAAGGAAAAGCGTGAAATGCAAACTTTCCAACCAAACTTATAATCGCCTGCAGAAACGACCACATCCAGTCAGGCAGCTCCGAGACGAAATCTCGCACCCGTTGAGCGAGTGCGCCGACGCCCAGCGGGCCTGCTTTCTCCGAGCGCAACCCCTCTTACGCGGCTCCGCCCCCGCAGGCGGCGCTGCGAACAATCGCCGACAACAATTGTTTTTCCCGAGGGCGGCGGAGCGTCGCAACCTGACCGGAGAGGCCGCTCGGCCATTTCCCGCATTACTCAGCAGGTCGGCCGCGCCGCCCCCAATGACACACTCAATTTCTCGGGCGTCTTGGCGCGTCTTCCCGCGCCGCCGTCGGGCCGCACATAAATCATCCCTTATCTCCCGCTTTGACGCGCATTAGGATGTCGGACATTAATTTTTTCGCGCTATCACACGAGCTGTCTCATTAAGGGCAGAAGTGAAAACGGATTGAGGGGAACCTGAACGCCGGGAGGGGGAGGGGTAGGATAGGGAGGGGGAGGGGTGATGGAAAGGAAGATGTCGCGCCGTGGGGGCCGGAAGGCGATTTGTGTGTGGGATCAATGTTCCAGGAGGTCGTGAGTTCATGAACTGTGTGGCCTCGTTTTGGCAATCAAGTGCGCATTAGCGTGTTCTTTCTCTCTGATTCAGGACGTGATCAAGAGTTAATACGGTTTGATTATTGGTAATGGTTCTTCCTTCTATCAACACTTACTTGGATCATGCTGTTCATCACTTCTTCAAAACTTCGTTTATAAGTTGAAAGACATTAGATGTCTCCTGTCGTTAAGTTCCTCGAGTAAGATAGGCGTTATGGAATTTCTGTCTAAACAAAAGTTAAAATATCTAATACTGATGTTAAACACGACTCGATTACTTACGGCAATGATGACCCGATTAAATAAGGCATTGCAAACTACGGAGAATATTTCTATACTGAATACTTTAATTATTGAAAATATGTAATAAGATAATTTTTACACATTTCATGTCGTCCCATTAGTAATGAAATTTGCTACTTTCATTCAGAGAATAGCTCAGAAACGAGTTCATTTATTGTCATTGCCTCTGTGAAAAAAATTTCAGCTAATGAGAGTTTCTAAACTGTCCACTCCATATCATTATTTATATTTTGAGTGCGTCGAGGCAAATGGCCTATTATTCCAGTTCTTTAAGGTATGTTTCCGTGTTCTTTGTTTTGGTATCACGAAGTTGTTGCTGAAATAAAAATTCTAGAACAGGCTCATTCTATACACATAGTGTAGCAATCGATATGAGGAGGACGTGAGTGGTATTATATTTTTTTTATATGTATTTAGCATGGGTGTAGCAAGAACCAGTTCAATGAAGATGTTGATGAATGGAGAAAACAGTACATACAAGAAACCAAAAGAGTGCTGAGAACAGCCCGTAAAAAATGAAAGAAATATCATGTGGAAATACGGAAACAACGGAGGCGTTGGCATTGGGTTTGAGGCTGCACCCTCCTCGCCGTGTTGGGTCGCCGGGCACCGAACCGGCGCCGACCGCGCCCCGTCTGTGGCCGGCAGTGCCTCTCGCCTGGGGCTGTCCGTCACGCGGTCACGCGCTCCACTCTGGGCTCATCGCGGCGCGGGACGATCCGTCTTCGCTGGCGACGGGGGTGAGGGGGCGGGGCGGGGCGGGCGCGTTATGTAAGGCAGGCGTGCGCCGCGGCAGCGCTCCTGCGCACGCGGCGGAATGCGGCGCGTGACGGACGCCCGGGACGTGACACGTCCGCGACGCCGTCCATCACGCGCCGCCTGCCTCGAGAACGCGCCGCGCGCACGCGTGAACGCACGGCGCGCGCCCAGGCGACCTTTGGCGCGGCGCGGCTTTGCGAAAATGCATGGGCTAAATGGGGGAGCCCCGGGCTCCGTGGCAGTGCACCGGCGCCTGGAAGCGGTCTACGAGTAGAATGCCCCCAACACCTCGCACATAATCCGAGAGTCTCTGAATATTTTATTTCAGTTTTTATGAGAAAATGGCTTGAAAGACATAAATAGCCTATACTCATTGAGAATGACATTTCTTGAGAAGTTAAGAATTAAATTTCGCTACATTCTATCTCGGGTATGATGAAGGAACCTAGAGTGTGAGAAAAAAACTCCCAACGTCACTGCAGTTTGAGGGAACGTGTGTGACGAAAACAGGATATTACATTCCTGATTCCTAATTTGGTGAATAGAGTGTGCAGGTATGTAATAATTGTCAATCACATTCGTCATGTTTGGGTGTTTGTCTCTATCTGTGTACGGCATTCTAGAATCTACTGGTTACAAACAAGCATTTTTTTCAGGGTAGGGAAGATGACATCTTGATATCTGACCTTGAATACACTTCATTGCTCCTTTCTGCCTCTGTTTTAAAGGAAACACGACAGTTTTATTGCTGTAAGCATTAATGTTGCTTCGCTTTTCTGCCAGAATGAGGAGTGATCAACCTGATTTTTACCACTAGTACATTAGAGAGGAGTGTTACCCAGCCTTTGTTTTAAACGCGACTTTTGTGTACCCTTCTACCACTCAAGTAAGAATTTTTGACTTTTCGATCAACACTCAACGCCTCTGTATTCAGCTACGTACGATGCACATGTGCACACCGAGACACGTGCAGAATCGCTTCCCGGAGGTGGGGCCGTCGCCGGCGCCAGGTGGCCGGGGCCTGGGTGGATGCGGGCGCGGGCGCGGGCGAGGACGTGGCGGAGCTGGTCCTCGACCTCTGAGGGCGTCGCTGCCCCGGCGAGGGCGCGCCTCGGCGCGTGAGTGACGGGGGACAAAGGGGCTCCAGGAAGGAATGTTGGCGGCCGAACGCGGAAGAGCTACGATTTTTTCCTGGTACGCACGACTAGGACGTAAAGAAATCTGGTAATATTAGTTTTTTTTAAATTCTAGATGCAGCAAAACAATATTAAAGAAAGGAGGGGCCTAAAACCATCACACATTTTATCCGTTGATTTGCAGACATCAATATGAAACAATATATAAAACACAATATGAAACGATTCGTGGCAGAAACAAAATTTAGCTTTTAGAGCAGAGCCCAATAAATACAAAAACACAAAACAATAGCAACCCAAGATTATCTCAAATATTTACTCCCATGCAAATTCAAAAATGGTGTTTCGAAGCTTTACTTCTCGGTTTTACATGAATCAATATCATTCGTCTTTTCAAGTGGTTACTCTTTAAAATTGTGGGCTCGTCAATGTGCTTATTCATTTAGTATTTCTGATGACAGTAAGATGAAGAGAAATGTTTACAGCTTAGGTGTATGATGGATACGAATCATGCAAAACGCGAAGGAACGAAAATAAGCCAAGAAAAGTCATTGTGCTAATGATTCCTTCGTGAAAGATATTAATCGAACTTTCTTTCGATTTGTTTCGCAAGTCTTGAGGTACTCGAATCGGTTTGAGAAAAGCAATTTCTTCTGCTCGCAACGAGGAAGACCGCTATCCACTGTACACATGATGAATATGCATCCTAGCAGAGATGGATGGCCGCGCGAGAGCCGGCATCAGGACGGAATGCCATTCCGTCGCTTGTCAGGCGTCAACCCGGGTTGTTCACCGCTCAGATATCAAGCGCCGTTGAGAAGTCCCAAATATGCCGGCCGAGCGTCTCTCGGCGCCGCGGGCAGATACCGGCACGTGAAGGGGCGGCGGCGGGACCTATGTTTAATGTAACAAGAGCGGGCGCCTCCGGAGGTGCGGACGGCTCGAGCCGCAGGCAGCCGCTCCCATCGCATTTGAATTGAATGGCGGCGCTCGCGACGGGCCTTGGAGGTGACACTCTGTCGCGGACCAAGCCGGATTCGGCGCTCGTCCCCGCAGCACGGCGCCAATGTGGCATGACGAGGGAGCGGGTCCTCCGTCGGGAAGAAGGGGTTGCAGCAGTGCGATGTGCCAACACAGGATCTTAGAATCAGTCAAATGCCTTGACATTTGACGAGGTCAAGTCAGTCATCTCCTGACGGTTTACTTTGGCGGAGGAAGCCTCTTCACCTTTCATAATTACAAGTCGCCTTCCAACGATGCGACAAGAAGGGAATTCATCCATTCTAGATCCTAAAGAAGCCCCTGAATATTTAATTGAAAACAGTTGATGTTATTGAGGAAATGAAATAGTATTCGTAGGGTGCAGAATATTCAATCCCTACAACCAAAAGTATTCTGCATAATATAAAATAAAACAAACATAGTACTAGTTAGACTCTGTACATTATCTGTTACATGACACTTTCATGCTTCACATTTCTAGTACATACAACGCGCTTCCTTTTCATGTTTTGCAAATTAATATTTAATAAGAACGAGAAGACAATCGTATATTATTAACTGGTTAGGTTTACATGTAGATAGCTCTTTCCTTCCCCATGTAGAAAACCTCCATACGTACAATAACACGGTATCAAAATAGAACAATTCTGTTTAAAGGTCATTATGAAACACAATTTGGCATGTTATTTATGATGGAAAATTTAGTCACCAATACCACTTATACTTGTGTTATTAAAATCACATTAGAAGTACTAAGTTTAAGTTCTCATTTTCTTTTTAAACAAATTAGGGTACCCGTTGACTCTTCTGTTCTTCCTCGTGTGCTGTGTCTGAGCTCCATTTTTCATTTCTTCTGCATCATAAATAAAACGGACTGTAAATAAAGCAAGCGGTGAATTTTATCTTGAAACTACATCAGAGTAGCGTAAAATTGGCACCCGACACTCGAGATCGTCATTAGGGACGCCAGAGCTGCGCTGGGGGTGGTGGAGGGGGGAGGGAGAGAGAAGACTTACGGCCGCCTCTGTCGATGAGCCGAATAAATGACCGTCTTCGGGGAAACGTGCTGTATTTCTAATGCGCGAGTTCAAAGAAACATTCGTATCGCTGGAAGGGCGAGTGATATACGGGAGCACTTCGGCCGGATTGTTAAAGCAGCGAGTACACATGCGTTGAACGCCGAATCGGTGCGAGAGACATTCGAAATACTGGCCATTAATAAACTAGAGTTAACAGACCTTTCTCAGACTATCAAGCAGATGGTTTGCCATTTCCATAACCCTGTATATGCTAACATTCTTCTTTCAATTTCCGGATACATATCATTGACTGCCTGATGGGGGTGAGTGTATTACTTTTAAATATACCAATTATTATTAAAAAAAGCAAAACTTAAAATAATAAAATAACTTTAATTTACTATGAATATTTAGAGATGTATTATAATTACATGTTTAATGCTATAAAAATGCTCTTATGGTTTCATAGTATCATTTACTCAAGAACGCTTCTTCTAGCAGTAGGAAACTTACATAGCAATAACATTTATCAAATAAAGCTGGATACCATCTGAAAAAGAGAAAACAGCAAAAGAACGAAGTCAATAAAAACTTCCAGATAAATTGATAATATTATGTAGGTTTGTAGGACCTTTCAGATGCCTAAATTGAGGGAAATATTTAAATGTGTGAAAGGAGCATGTCGGCGACCAGCCCCTTCCTTGGTAATGTTCACGCTAACATCCAGTCCCTTCGAAACGATCTTCAAGGACGAAGTTAAGGATGAGTATTGGCAGAGCGTCTGCATATCGTCCGTGAGTTAATGCGGAGGCGAATGTAGGTCGGCGGAGCGCTGGCCCGCGCGTCAGCCATCGGCACCCTATGGATTTCCCTTTCTTGGAAACTCCAGTCACTTTCCCCGGCGCGCGTGGCGTGGGCCTGTCGATTGCAACGACGATAGGCGGTCGCGTATCGTGTTCTGTATCTGAGGAGGACTCGGGCGTGTAGCGAAGAAAACTATTTTGGAGGAAGAGAATTTTTTTCACTCGAATGTACTCTGAGTCATGAACTTTCTAATGCAATTGTTATTATTTTTAGGTTACATTAGTTTGAAATGTTGAGTCTCAGATCGTAATCTGTCCACGACATGAAATAATTACTCTCAAAGTGGCGTTTTCTGAACTTCTAAATTGCCCGAGAAAATTAAGTTAAGATATTTTGGATGGTACTACACGATTTCTCTAATTGAGGAAGTGGTAGCCCGAAACATTTTCCTAAGTTTTCTTTGAGAATGAGTCTAAAATGAAAGGCGAGAAAGTAGATCTAGAAGTCCTTATAATATTTTTTTAATGCATAAAGACAGAAGTAACACGCTGACGTGTGTCCTTCAGTTAGTGTCATTCGATTGTAGTGGCCCTTCCGGTGTTGCCGCTATTACGCGTCTAGCGCCGTTCCATATTCATTTCTCTCCTCATGCAGGCAGTCACTCCATCGCCTGGCTTCGCTACCACTGATACCCCTGTCAGCAGCTCGTCCTCGCCGTTGAGGATCCACATCACCACCATTGTCTTATGTGTTCGCTTCCCACTTCACTATAACCTCTTACAACTTCGCAATACGCTCCATCTCTCGTTTCACCGCTTAAACCGCCGCCGCATACACGGCCAACCGTCCCCGTTGCTGCCGCCGCCAGCACCACCGCCGCCGCCGCCGCCGCCTCTGCCGGTGTCGTAAATTCCGCGGCGAGCGCGCGTTTGCGGCGGGGGCGGCGGAGCGTCGAGGAAGCGCCGCGACGCTAAGGCCACGCCCACTCGCGCAGCGCCGCCCCGATAAATTGCGCTCGGGTACCTTTGAAATTGCAATCATTTCCTTTCGAAGCGAGCGAGCGCCGCGCAGCCGTGGCTTGCCGTCGGTGAGGAAACCGCGCTGCTTTATAGCGGCTATTTAGGCTGAGGCAGAAGCGGAGGCGGGCGCCCGGCTAACAAATTGAAACCATAAAATGCGCCCCCGCTGAACCCTGTGCAGCCCCCTCCGCACCCCCCGACCTCGGGCCTTCCCAGAGTATGCGCATTCGATAGCTGGGATGGCTCCGCTATAGTTGTCCCAGAGGGGCAGCATCCACTATGTGGAATTCAGTTATCTTCAATTCTGGGCACGCCCAAAAAACTCGTGGACTCAAATCCTGCTCTCTCTACTACCCTGAATTTCTCGATGGATACTATTCTTGGGAATTATTTCCCTTAAATCTTTTAATGAAATTCAAATAGAAAATATACCAAATTACTTTACTGGCAATGTCAGAGAATGATATTGTTGAGAATTCAGTGTAGGTGTTATACATGATGTGAAAATTCTCTTTGTGAATAGAAAATGGAAACAAATCGACAAATTTAAAAACATGAAATGTAATTGAAGATTCTTAATCCATCTAAAAAGTGAAGTCCATTTCCATTCACAAGTGGAAAGAGTCGGGTCGGTTGTTTCCGTCCATCGCCGCGCATGTTTTGCAAGATAGAAACGTATTTTCACTGATAGGTGGCACGAGAATTCTTTTTTGATAGCGCTTCGCTACCATTAGCGACTTCCGTTTGGTATGTACGAACTACGAAGGCATGACCAACGATAAATATTCAACGTAACTCCATGCGACACGTGAATGACGAAACAGGTAAACGAGACAAGCAATCAGTGGATGTGTCGTTGTTAATATACTACGAGAACTTACTTAAACAACGCTGAACTTTCTGAATTACTCATGGAAGAATACTACTGTTGATGCCTAAAACTTCGACATTTTTATACAAATTGACTTACCAACACAATTGAACAGTGATAGAAAACTTGCATGCATAGTCATGGAATCGAAAGATAACGTACCGAACAACTATAGGAAACTACGTTAAACGGTATCCGTAAAATATTGAACGAAATCTTGAAATATTAGACTTGATGGGAATACCTTTCCTTGCTGCAAAATTGTGCTTAATGGAGATTGAGAGGTCATTCTGTAAACAAACTCTTGAATGACGCAACAACCTTGAAATCGTCGAAGTTCGTTTTAGTATTTCTCACAACCCACAAAGAAACAATCAACATAGCAACTTGTCAGAAGCCGTACGTAATAGCAATATTGTTTCTGGAAAGTCGCGCACTGCGCAGAGAGACGCGGTCGCTTGGGAGCGTCGTCGCCGAGACGAACGCTCGCAGCCCACGTGGCCGCTCCGGCTCAGGAGGCACAGGGCAACAACTGATGCCGCTGAAGAATCTAGAAGTTCCCGGTCAGAGCAGGATTTTCGGCTCTAACATGACAGCTAGGTCGAAGTCAGTCGCTGTCTGGAGGAGAATTATGGCCGACGACTGCTCTGATCGGTTGTTTCCCAGACCAATCCCAGGCGAATGCTACCCTAACAAACGGGCCACGGGCGATCTTTCCTTCCTCTTCCTTGTCCTTTCCTCACCTTTTACACACTTACACTAACAGACACAACACTACAACTCATACCGGAAGACCGGTCGGAAGCATAGAGCTTGTCCGGGCTGGGGCGGTATCACGCTGGATACCTGCTTGGGGAAAAACCATGTATATAATGAAACTAGTATGAATGATGTGTGAATGTAGAAAAAAAATAAGTTACCAAACTAAATAAAAACAATTTACGTAGAATATATATAATAGTATTACAAAAATGATTTTAGTGTAAGTTAGTAATGCCAAAGTGCAATTAAGATAACTTTAGGTCTAGATTGTAAGTTAGTTGTAAGTAAAAGCCCCGCCTGTAGCTGCTTAAGCCGCAAGGCAGCAGCGTATGAGAAAATTCATTGAAAATAAATTCCCCTTCTCCACAGGGATACTGTGGAGGGGACAAAGGAAAAAAAAAAAAGGGAAAAACCACTTGCCGACGTACAGATCGGCGCCGGATCTCGCCATCCAGCGGGGAAAGATCACCGTCATCACTGGCGGTTAAAGCGTGTACTACACTTACGGGACTTGAAACGCGCGCGCAGTCGTGTGAGCTCGCCGAGCGGTTGACGAGGGCGCGATTCACGGCGAACGCGTATGGAACGCGTAATTACATGGGCGCCTTCTGATTGCTGCGTTCGCTTGGAGATAAGGGCGGCTAATGAGGGACAAGTGACCGGATTATTGTTTTGTTAGATTGTGTCCAGAGAGTGGTCGACTAATGTCGGTATCCGTTCGAGTAATTTTCGTCTCGTGCATGACGTAGCGGAACAACTGTTGGTGTAATTTTCCTCATCTGACCTGTGTGGGATGTTCGAAACGTTAAGCTTCACAGAGGATTTTCAGTCATTGATCTGTAATCCATGAGTCAGTGTGCTCTACATAGTAAAATGAATGAATTTTAAGGAAATGGAGAAGTAGTGCATATTTGTACATGAATAAAAAAGATTGCAAGAGGATAATTTAATTAAAAAATTAGTTGAAATAAAAGTGTTGGATGAAGACAGGGCTATATTAGAGTGAACTGGTATTTGATTGATTGAATCAGTGTGCTGTTGTGAAATTTGACGTCCACGGTGCTACCGCAAAGTAAATACCTATTTGAGCCGTTTTTCTCTAACTGCCTTTATGCAGAATACATGAATCTGTTGGCTACAGATTAGTATGTCCCCCAGTAGTACAGTTTGAGTGGAATAGTACAAATTATGTGTCCTGATTTTTCATATTGTTTCTTTTATTTTTATATTGGGAGATAGGTGACTACCCTAATGTAGAGCAAGATTATTGCGATCGCACAACTTGCCGTGCATTGTGAGAGGGCAGCGGCGGCGTCCGCCTCCGGGCGGTTGGCTTGCCTGGCGCGTTCGCATTGAGCGCGAGCGGAGTCAAGTGGCCGAGAAGGCGGCAGCGGCGGCGGGGGCGGCAGCCAGGAAAGTTCCGAGGCGGCGGACGCCGTGACCACGCGCCGCGGCCGCCGGGGGCGGCGCGGGGGCGGTGCGGGGGCGGCACGTATTGATTGCCGGCCCCCGCGGCGGTGGCGGCGGTGTAAGCCAGGTCGATAGCGCGCCTTGGCCCGCCAGCCGCCTCGCATGTGGCACCTGCCGCGGGCGGGCGCCGACGCCCTGGAAGCGTCTAGTCGCGTCGCGTCGCGTCGGGCGCGGGGCGGCGCCCCGGAAAGTGTGGGAACTCTGGCTGCGGGGCCGACAATGGGACCCGTCGCCGCCCGCCGCCCACGTCCACGCGCGACCGCCAGGTGGCCCCGAAAACAAGGTGGGCCAGCGGTGGGGAAAGGGCTACAGCCACCACGTGGATTGTCAGTACTGGAGAATTTTGCAACTGAAATATTTTTTTCTTGCTATTTGATTATTGTCATGAAATAAGATTTTGATTATGAAGTAATCTTTAATTTTTGAAAAAAACCCTAAACCTATTTATTATAGTCAGAATATTCCTTGTATGTTCCTTCTACTGACAGGCTCCCACGGATATTCATATTATAGGGACCCTCTGTGGTCTCGTATATTTAGAAGTGTCACTAAGATAAAACCAACTGTATTAATACTCCTGTATTTATTACGTATGTGAATTGATAAACTGCAAGTCGTCTGAAGTGTTATATCGATTTACATGCTTCATTTTTGCGAACGATTGTTGAACTCTAGCGCACACGCGCATGTGCACTGTCGCTTTGCGCATTGTGTACGTGCGCGTTCACTAAAACTCCGAACTGGCTCGTCAAAAAGAAGCGTGTAAATCCAGCCTTAGGCAATTGTCGTTTAGTTATTTTACTTAAATAGAAGGACATAAATATCGATAGATTTACTCGGAACAACTGGCGATAAATCGATTGTGTGAGCGCGCCTCCAGAAAGCAAAACAACAACGCTGGTAGGCCTCGCGCCGCGCTGTCAGCGTTCCTTTCCCCGTCGGCGCCTCCGAGGCAGAACGTCGTCGTACGCGCGCGGTTCCACGGCGCGCAGGCGAAGGAATGAGGAGACAGAATGAGCCGGAACAAAGCGCTGGGCGAACGGCGGCCACCGCTTGCGTTTGGCAGCGACGGCTTTCCGCCTCGTTACCGTGCGTCGCGCCGCCCGCGCCTCAGGCAGCCCGTCACCGCCCGCCACCCACCGCGCCGCCGCGCAGGTGCGGCGCCCCTCCAGCCAGCACGCTCGCGGCCTCCGTTGCCCTGCGCGGCTCTCACCCGCAGGCCCCCGGGTTCGAGACCCGGCGGGGGCGGGCTGTCAACGAGCTACGTCGGCAGGGGCTGCCCCGATCTGTAGTTTCGGGTTTTGTTTCCTTTCCCAGGCGAGTGCTGGATCCCATCTTTTTACTTACACACACACGTTTACGTGCTACACTTCCGCAGATTAATTTCTGTGCTTAGCGCTTGTCTCAGTTGGGGCGGTGGGAAGATAGGTCGGCACCATCATGTAGGTCAGCGATAGCTCTCATCACCAAACGAGAAACGAACACCGCTCCTAGTGGCATAAAACATACACTTCGCTAACGGGACAAATGAACACAACAGTTGTCGTGCTCGGATCCCCATCGGCAACCCATCGATCAACCAATTCAATAAACTCTGACCCAGGCACGAATTGATCTTTAAAACACATCCCTACAAAATACAGACACACGCTTCGATAGTATTTTTTTTCTCTCTCTCTCCTTTCATATTTCGTCATTATGATATCGTAGTTTGATTGAATAATTATGATAATGTTCTATGAATGAGTTTATTTTTCTTTAAATTAATTTACTGGTTTTATGTAATGCCACGGAATCAAATACAGTATTTATTGAGATAGAAAGTAAAGAGTTGAATACTTTTTCAGAGTAAACTAAAACCAAAATTTAAAACTAAAATTATTTTCATTATTTCGTGTACGATAAATGATACCGATATATGCACTTATAAATTATTTCAAAAAATAGGTGTAGGGCAGAAAGTAATTTTAGCTTCGAATTCTATTCTTGTACGTTTTCACCCTAAAAATACAATTTCCATAAAAATCACACATTTTGTCGAGGTGGTAAATGTCATTTCTTTAGAAATTGAAAATAAGTCAAACAAGTTTTATATTCACCCTTCGTTGGATCCTGACTTTCAGGCACATTTATGGAACACCAGTCA
>BOPP01000065.1:4439432-4454915 GCA_017312745.1 Gryllus bimaculatus | reverse complement strand
ACCTCTGCGTCTGCGGCTGCTCGAGCCCCCCTCCGCCGGGGCCGGGTAACCATTAAAGCAGCACGCGCCAACCCCCGCCCCGCCCCCCCGCCGCCGCCTGTCGCCCGCCCCGCCCGCCCTGCCCGCTCGCGCGACGCGGACTTGATCCGCCTCTCGTCCAGTCGGGCAAATTCCACGCAGATTGCCGCTCCCTTTATACGACACGCCCCGTTGGTGCGCTCATGCGGGCCCTCGCCCCGCGCCTCGCCCCTATCCCCCGCCCCGCCCGCCCGACCGCCGCCGTAGGCCGCGTGGGCGCGTGTCTTCGAGCGATTCAGCAGCAGTATCAGGCGCGCGCGAGTAGCGCGTGAATGATACGGACTGCGCCGCCGCACGCCGCCCCGCGCACACGCGCTGGCGAGAGACCCTTCGGCCCCGCGCCGTGTCCGCGCTCTGCCACGTGGCTTTCCGCGGATGAAGACGCTCTTAGCCGCCTCTCGCAATTTATCGAGGGCCACGCATTTGCTAGCCACGCTCCTTACGTAATAGACTCCAGGGCAGGGTGGGCACGCGCAATGACTGAACAAGCCACGTGCGTTGATTTAATGTCTGACGGACGCAGTGTCTACTAATCTGTCTCATTTACGATGCGCCGAAACGGCTTTGGAAGGGAACTACGCAGCGCGCGCCATGTCCACTATGGTTGCGTCACAGTGCCTGCAAACCTGGCAACAATAAAACATTAATGAAACGAGATTTCGATTGCGGACTGAGAAATGAAAATATGTTTTGATTGTCGCTTGTCGTCTAGATTCCTCTTCTGCGCGTATGTACTAAATTGCTGACTGAAGCTAGTGTTAGCTATGTAGGACACGAAGCGATTCATGGAAATAAGGCGAGGAAAAGAGGGCCGCCCGCCATAAAATATTTGTACTAAATTCATGTGTTGCATTAATGGTAATGCAACTTTTTCGATCAATCTTTGGTAGTAAAAGACCTGTTGAATTATGTACACTCTTGAACATAAAGTTTTCGCGTCGAAAATGCCTTGCGCCGATGAGGTTGATGGCTGCTGGACATCCTAGCTTGCCGGCAGCGCTAATCTATACGTATTTTCGAAACTACGTTCGTGATACGTCGATCTAAATTAAATTTATTTTATTGGAAGCGTAAATACTTTAAGGACCGCGTCTAGGCTAGATATCGTAACAGTACAATAGCGAAAAAGCTTTCGTGATTGCAGCCAGTAAGACAGGAACTGACATTAACTTGGTAACGTGATTTTGCTCAAGTTTCATTACACTATTAACAATGTGTTGTCTATAAGAGATGTATGAGAAGGGCGAAAGAATGGCCCAGTGTCGAGAGTGGTGTTTCTAGAACTCGTGAAGTAAGGGTTCGCTTCCAGTCTACGTAGATATTTTAATTCATTCTACAGTGCCATTATAATCAACAAAATTACAACATGCTAAATAATGTCGCGTCATGTTATGCATAATTAAGCAAAATTCTCGATTGCGATTAAGGAATGTTATAACAAGAGAGAGCAGCATTCATGCAAAACAGCGGTTCGAGAGACCAAAGATAAAAATAAGCGTTCATATATAATCTTATAGATAATGAGTACTTAAAATTGCGATGAAAATAACATTAAAATTATTACGTATCTAAAAAATTTTTACCAATTTTTTTACATCGAATAGAAACACCAATGGAACTCTTAAAAGCTCGAAATGAATTTCGTTGTAAACAGATATCACAATTAATAGTGATATACTGACAAGACGAATGAACTTGTGTTTGGTATCTGTAATATTCATTAACAATCACCGTTTGGGCATTTTCTTGTTTGCTTTTATATAACTTGTTATTTCTAACTTGATAGCTACTATATATAATTTTTTTTTAATTCTGTGCATAGCCTCCCTTATGCTATTGATATAACATGTGAAATAAAGATGAATGGAGATTTGCATGTTCTGTAATTAAATAATTCCTTAGTGTGAGAAGGCTTGATATCCAATGTCTACACTGAAGTAAATAAAAATGTTTTGGAATGTAATATGGTGTGGCTTCATTGATTCTGATGCATCGGATCTTTCTGAGAATCTTTGCTTCATGTTGGGAGGCTTAGTTTATGTGGGTTATTGAGATTTCAATAGCTGTGAAGTAAAAAAAAATCAAAATACAATTTGCGAGATAACGAATTTTTGAAGGGAAAATATTCTAGGATTTGTCATGCTATTCGAAGTTCATTACAATATCATACAAAGCATCTATTTCTATGTAAGTAGAATCCATTATGTGTATTGAAGTTCTTTTTATCACAAAAAATATATAGATTGTAAATAACAAATAATGGAACGAACATAGCGTTTTTTTTATTCAAAAGCAATTTCTAACCAAAAATTAAACACGAATAATATGACTGCTTCTAGTTTGACATCAGACTGCCAGTCTACCATATTAGCGATGTCATTGTTGCTGGTACAGATATATGAGTTCATAAGACGAGTGGACATAATACTCATTTCTTTTTGTTTGAGAGAGATTTATCGATTTCTCTCGTAAGTCTCACGGATTACTACGGACTTGAATCTGACCTCGCAGCACTTCGTGTTTTTCGAACAGCAAGGTCAAAAGGAGCATAAGGTCTGCAGTGTTTGCCACTAATAAGAAAAGAAAAATCGCGGGTGCTGGCTGAAATCTTTTAGAAATCTCCAAAACATTACGGGCGGTCCAAACACCGCTGCGATAACTAAATCGTTATAAAATTGCACGTGCGGTACAGGACTAACATATATTATTGTTATCTCCCCACAACATAATGCACAATTTTTAATTTATAGTATAAAGGATCAATTTTCTAATTTCTTCACAATTGAAATATTCGCCTTCTTCGCGACAGCGAATTTTCACCGTTTTATGCATAAAATTGTCACGACAAATGTAAAATATAATAATTTAGTGGATTTTATTGCATTGTAGAATGGATGAAATATCTATGTAGGGTGGGAACCGAACCCGCAACTTCACGAGTGCTCGAACAACACTTTGATACTGAGCCATTCTTCCCCCTCGCTGCGGTCGTCTTATACTAATACATTTTATATTAACGAAACTTGAAAGAAACATTACGTTTACAAAAATTTATGTCAGTTGAGTTTTACTGGCAGTAATCACGAAAGTCTTTTTCCTTAGTGCTACAACTATTTGCTGTCAATGGATTTTAAAATATTTTAAACTCTCTCCAATAAGATAAATTAAATCTTCATAGCACGATCAACAGAACGTAGTTTCGGAAATAAACGGTAGATAGAGCTGTCGGCAAGCAGGGATGTCCAGAGCCATCAACCTATCGCGCAAAGGCATTTTCGACGCGAAACTTTATGTTTCCAAGAGTGTACACTCATTATTTCTTTAGTCGTCAAGACTGATTTTGATAAAAAACATTACAGCATCTTTAAATGTTTCCAGACATGAAAAGCGTGTTCAAAATAATTGATAAATATCGTATCTACTTACATATTTGCTTCTAAAAAAAATTCCCCTACGATTGTACGAATGTACTCGTTAAAATATATATTTTTCTTATCAATCGTCCTCGTTGCAAGCGGAACCTAACGCTCCCATCTTCGCTGTCGATCGCCCCTTCCTCACTCCTTACCGCCTTTGAAGCAGGAGGTAGACGCGCACGTTTCAGCAAGCGTCGGGTCGGCTTGGGTCGGGTCGGGTCGGGTCGGGTGTGGGTGTGCGCTGGTACGACTGCTCCTCAGGTGACTCAGACTATTCGCTTCGTCAGGCGGCAGGCGAATGGAAATTTCACAAAATGCGAAAAAAGTGGACGGGGCCTAGCCACAGACGTCACACAAGCAGTCTGGGAAGAAAAGGAACTCGAGCACAATGCTTCAGTGCGTATTATGTGAAGTATTGCACTATTGGTCGTTTCAGCCATGTTTTGTGTGTGTACGTTTTTTAATTTTTTTAAATTAATTTGTAATAATGATTAATTTAACATTTTAAGACTTAGAAAAGTTTTTAGTGGGTTGTTTGTTTGTTTTCAATCAAATTCGTAATGATCATTCTATGTTTATAGCAATCCTTCTAACCAGAAAGATAATAATTATTACGGAGCATATTAATTATTGCGAATTAATCACGAAGCTATTGAATTATAAAAATGAGAGACTTCTTGATATTATGTCAATTAATTGACTAATATATTATTTTGAAGACTTTTACAGCATAACCAGAATATGCTTTATCTTCATATCAAAGCTGTTAAAGGATATTCTTAGATATTTCTGTTTTGTACTATTGTACATGAAGTATTGCATAAAGAAAATTCGTTATAAAAGGAAACGATTGTCTGGTAGCAAATAATGTAAGCACGAGCGTGTAGATTGCAGTGCAAGAAAGAAAAAAAAGTCCCGCAGAAATTATCCGTCGTACCGCTGAAGACAGTACGTCATCGAGAAGCGAAGGAGCGCGAGGTGGAGCGAGTGCGAGCGTTTGCCCGCGTATTACGTTTCGACGCGCCGCCTCCACACCGGCGTGCTTCCCCGCATCGTGACGCTCGCACGCTCGCCACGCTCTCGAGCCTTCATCGGACGTGGCATTCCGCGCATTCCTGCATAAGCAGCACGCGCGCGCTGCGGGCGAAACGCGCGACCCGGCGGCCACGTGGGCAGCGGCGGTCCCTTTCGGGAGAGGCAGGCACCGGATTCGTCTCGCTGAGGACGTAGGGCTGCACTTGTGCACTAAAATATCCATATGCCGTATGAAAATGTATAAATCTGAGGCAACAATTATTTCGTTATTTGTATGTTATTTGTATTACACTACGTTCAATCGGTATTTGGTGCTCAAAAAAATTCCAAAGGAGTGTTAAATAGTACTAATATAACTTTGGAATGTCTGCTGCAATGGAATAATGCTGCAATAAGCAATGGAATGTCTACTGCTAAATACTCGTTATATTACGAATTAGTGCTAGAACTGTGTCTTAACAAAATTCCGAAAACCTCTCAGCAGCCACCTTACACCAACAAAAGGGAAGCTACTTTCTTTTTTTTGCAACCTGTTTGCCTAGGAGGCGACCCCCCCCCCTCCCCGTGACTTGTAGGAGTTAGTCACGTGTGTTAGTTCCCTGTTGTTACCGATTTTCAAGATGGTTTGAAGACACGAAAATTTCGATGAAGGAAACTGAAGTTAGCTACAATAAATCACGAATAGTACACAAATTAGAAACTTAAAAATTAAATATATTTAAACAAATAATATAGTAAATACAATTGAGTAAGGATAAACTTTTTCAAGTAGACTATGCTTAATTGTTAGCAAAGTGTAGAAATATTATGCTATTTACAAAACAGGAAAATAGTCCAGATATTCATCGTATAATAGGAAATTGGGTGTTCGTGCCAATAGCAAGCGAGCGCCCCTCCCGATAACCCTTTCACCTCCCGCTCGGCGGGCGCGGCCTGGCCCTTTCTCCGGGGAGGAGCCCTAACGGCGAGAGGAGTCACCGCTGAGGGTAGCGAAGTGTGAAGGCTAAGCCGATTAGGCGGGAGGGGCCGACCACGGCAGGCAGAGATTTCGCAGAATTTGGCAGCGTTCATGGGACGGGTGGCACCTGTCTCTGCAGTTCACGGGGTGCAGTCCGTCTAGCAAGTCTGTCGCAGCACACCGCCGTGGCGAGACCATGATGTGCTTTAGCGATGGCGCTGTGCAGGACGAATTTCTCGGACTATCCAAGCAGGTACTATAATTGATTTAATGGTACGATTCTTGCGTAAATCGTTGCTCATTTTACGAATGTTGGGTTTTCCGTGTGGTGTTTCTGAGAAGTGCTTTCGTTTTGCGCGGTTAACTCGTGTTTTTTTCCTTAATCTCTTACATACATCGAAGGAAATTCACGGAAGAAAATATGAAGAACGTTCTGGAAAAAGAGTGTAAATTGTGCTTATGGAAAAATATAATGTTTTCTCTTTCTTATTTCATTTTCAGTTTGTATGAGCCGAGTAGCAAACCAGAATTTCGTGAATTTTAATCCCATGAAGCCGTTATCATTGAATAAAGTGTGTATGGAACTTCTAATGAAGTGCAATATACGATGTAGTGAATGCAGTTTAGTTGAAAATGCCAGGAGGAGAAAGTCACGTGTTAACATAACGTTTAAGAATATTGTGTTCTTAAGTGTACATGTTTATTGTATTGTGTCAATGTTTAAATAAAAGATTTCGTGTTTAATAAAAAATAATCCTGTCGGAATGATTATTTTTTATGAGAATATTACACTTCCGACACCAAACAAATAAACGCAATTATTGTCATGATATTGTTAAGGATAAGGGTATTAAGACGAAATTGTTCTACGTACATTTAAGTTTTGTTTTCTCATGTAAAAGGTCAATTTAATTATGTACTCGTACAGTTACGAGAATAATATTTTATTAGAACCAAAAATAAATTCTAGACGAGTGCCCGATATTTAAAAACGGGATATTAAGAGCAGACTTTTTCGTTGCAAAAGCAATGCTCAGCCACGTGGCTTTCCAGTTGTTAGGAGCGAGTAATTTCGAGAGCAGTTTTATCGGGGGGATCGATAAGGCCTCGCCGCTGTCCCGCTGCGCGCCCGGGTGGGTGCCGGGGTGTTGCGGGCGGCCCCAGGCGGCGCGGAGCGGCGTCCGTCGCCGGCATACGTAACAGCAATTACGTGACCTTGGGCGCGGGCCGAGAGCTCGCCGCCGCCCGTGGATGCTGCGCGCGTTCTTTATGATCGATCCGGCGAGAGGCCGACCCGACCCACGCCGCGCCGCCGACGCATTCGGGGGTTGAGGTCCTACACGAGCCCGCACGCACCCGTGCACGCTGCAAATGCTTCATTTCGGCTGGAAGGCCTGTATCAAAAATCGTTAAGTAGCAAAGTTTCAGTTTCTCCGTGGCTCATCTTTCAATGGTGTAGTTTTAAGAAAAAAAATTAATACATAATATTTTGTCTTCTACGAGTTTAAATTGCGAAAAATACGCTACATATTATGTAACATCAGATGTACGTTCAGGAACGTGTTTAATCCTCGCGCAGCGCGGACCACTTTAATGCGGTTTCCAAGGAAGGAAGGGGGAAGACGTTCACTTTTGGAGAGGCTCGGGCTCTTTTCGGCCAGGAGGAAAGGTCTCCCGCCACGCGGGCCGCGCGCGGCTGTTTCGCCGGCGGCCAGGCTATTCCGTTAGGGCTCCTTTCCCTCTCGCTGCCCGCCACTCCGGCCCTCGCCTCGCCTCGCCTCCTTTGCTTTCCCACTGAGCGATGCATCGGCGTCGAGATTTTCAAGCAGAGCTGGGAGTCTTGCAATGAATTCAAAATGTTAAACATTTTTTAATTCATTGGTTGTCTCAAAAAAGTAAATACTTAAGAGTCAAGTACTTAAAGCGTGGTTAAATGATCAAAAGTAAGCTCAATTGAATTATTTAAGTTTGTTAAATTTTACATTTATTTTCGAGGTTACCTAAATTAACTGTAAAATGATGTTATTGCTTTCAACTACAGTATATTTAATGTTTTTATATAATTTAAATTTGAAAATTTACTATTGCAATTTCAACCATTTTAATTTTTGAATACATTAAAATTGATTCATTCTATGGAAATCCAGATTAAATGAAAATAAAATTGGAATCGTTTTGACAGTAAGGAATTCCAAACTGTTTTTTTTCTTGTCGGTCACCGGGACCGTAAGGTTGACAGGAAGCATACCATATAATTGTGTAGCTCTGTGCTCACCAAGGGAAAAGTCGATTTGAACTTTATACTAATAGAATTGCGTTGATGGATTTCATTGGTGGGAATTTGTAGATCAGTTTTTAACTTAAATTTATCAGCCCTTCATTTTGTCTTTTCATCAATAAACATTCTGCTTAAGCCTTTTTATTGCGTTTAATGTTAGTTCTGTATACAATGCATGCAATATACATTTTCTAGATCCCTTGATAATCCTTGAAAGATGTACTTCATATCGATGCATCTATGAGCGTTATTTAATACCAAATTACATGGATGAACAACCCTTATTTGTAAGCGCTGTATAGAAACATTTAATAGACATAGTTCGTCCAGCAATGTATAATGTACCTCCACAGAAAATAAATGGACTACAGTTTAGTCTTGTCGCAGATGTTCGGTCGACATTCTAATTGCATCAATACTCTTGATCGATATTACTTGATAAAGTAATTGACGTAAGTATAGGGAAAACGGAAAAAAATTTTAGACACGCAAGCGGAAAGAGCACGCGACTGCGTAGATCTGTGTACTGTCCCTTTCTGTATTACGAGTTAAGCGAGGTATGCATGCACGTAACTGAGAACATGGCATTGGAATGTGCGGTACGGGGTCAGTCCAACATTTTTTTTTTTAAATTCAAAGTCAACAATATTCTGGTTTCATAAAAAATTACTCATGTCACTGCAGGTTAACTTTGTTAATTATTTAATAAATTAAAAACAAGAAATTGTTAATATTTGTTTTTAATTTTTGTGTTGCCTAGTTGGAAGCAAGAGGAGAAGCTTTTTTCTTCTCCCGCTCAAGTTCCCCTTTTTACAACTTGAACTCCGTTGGCCGGAGGCGCCTGTGTATTTTTAATCCCGTTCTCCTTATCTTGGCGAAGCTGCGCCATATTTTACCGCCACTTCCGGCTGAGAGGCTGCCAAGGGAGCGGGGGGGGGAAGGGGGGGGGCGGCGCGATCGACCGACTCGCGGTGGACGTTCGGCCCAGCGCGCTCGGTCGACCCCAGCGCGCGCGATTTACACGGCCGCCGTCCGCTTCTGGAAGCGGGTCCGTCTGGTTGGGTCGCAAGAGAAATATTTGGGAAGGATTGCAAAATCTGGTGAAGCAAAAAGCTACAACTCAGCATATTTTACGTTTTGACGTGGAGTAATAACATAGGGAAATTTGCAGGTAGTTTTTCTCCATTCTTAAACTAACATAACGAAGAAAATATTCGGAACACTAACACTAATTTCCTCTATTCAGAAACCATACGGGAATTAAGGTGATGAGGTGTTTTCTAGAGGAGTTCTATGCTGATTCCACTGTTCTTGTCTTTAATAATCTCGAATTCATAGTACTTCATTTAATTCCACAAACCTACGTTTTTAAGGTTATAATTTTTTTCTCTTGTGACAGTGATACTACTGTGTGATAAACAGCTACCACCACGGAATTTAGCAACAAGTTCGTTTCCGAAAGCAATTTTTCTCACTACTGTGCGTGCCTATTATAATAATGCTCGTGTAACAATTACAATTCTTATTCAACTTTCAAACCGTTTTGCATTTTTTGTTACTGGTCCACTTGTGCAATTCACTGTTACTCATTTTAATACGTCAAATATGATCACGAGATATTGTGTTGACAATGTAGTCGACTAAATACATTTCCTTATTATATTTTGACATGCTACGTTATATCTCACTTTCGTTTTGTTTCATGTTCACATTCCATAAGAGGGGAAATTTATTGCCCCAACATTTGCACTACTAGAATGATATTTTAATAGTAGAACATTATACAAAAAGTCTTGTTTTCAATAATAATAATAATAATAATAATAATAATAATAATAATAATAATAATAATAATAATAATAATTCTCAAACCGAGATTCGCACTAGAGCTGCGTATTTTCTACTCTCCCGGAGCGCACCTGACATTCCCAACTTCTCACCGCACAGCTCGTTCACAAATCTCCCGGCCAGCATAATTTTATGGATATACGAGAGCTTCCATTACACTCTGTATGTGTATACAAAATACTTCAGCGCCCCGAGGCCCGGGCCGAGGCGGAGAATTTACCGTGGCTGATTAGAGCGGCTAGTCGCAGCCCGCGGCGGTGGCTCCGGGCGGCCCTAATTGGACCAGCAGCCTCTTACGTCGCGATTTATTGCCATCTTTTTGGACGCTGTGACGACGACGACGACGCCGCCGGCAGGCCGCCCGCGATAAAGGCCGACAAGTGGCTAATTAAAACAAAAACGCGCGCGCACGCCCCCGACCGCGCGCGGTGGAAACGCGCGGACGCACGCACGCGCGGCGACGCCCCCCCCCCGCCCGCGCCCGCGACGTGCCACGCAGTGGGCCAATCACGGGCGCGGGAGTTTAAAACACCGCAACGTCTGGAAGAGTTTCGGGCTAAATGTTACTAACTTCTAAGCCACGTAGAGCGGTCGAAAGTGATCAACGTTTGCCGATGAACATGCGGTGGGAAATTTCATCTATCGAAGACACACATGTGGTGTTTGTTTCTGATTGTTAGGCAACTCCTCACTGAGTTGTGATCGGCAGGTCATGGTATAAACCAATCAGAGGGGTTTCGTGTATCTGCCCAACACAGGCGCACGAAGAGTTGACTAAAAGTCAGAGGTAAACGTAACATGTGGGGGTTCGTTGAATAAAAATTGCCAGCACAATTTTTTGGTAAAAAAAGTAATTAATAAGCCTCTCTTTCTGCTTTGGAAGTTTGAACCATTTATACTGAAACATTCCATGTAAACAAAAATACAACAGGAAAGTTAACTATTTGCTTGTCATAAAGTTTGGTAGTGTATAGTTTTGTTTACTTTCAGAGGGGAAGGGTTCTGTAGGAAATGAGTAGTAACAGTTCTTTAATTTTAGTTTAAAAGTTGTTACTGATATTCGCACTCATCCTTCTTCCCTCTGAAATTTCTCGTTTTCATGTCATCTCACGAGCTATATGCACCCCGCAAGAGACAGATGAGTTGAAAACGGAACCAAGAAGTATAATGAGCATAATGAGAAAGCCGTAAAGAGGTCTATTAAAGCATTATCTCTTTTACTCTTTAACCTAAGCATAATTTCAAGTGATGTTCTATCATTTATTCATTTATTTAGTTAGTTATTACTCCATTTAATCTCGTATCTTATTTTCTGCTGCGACCCTCCCTGGGCCGTTTTGACCCAGTGCGCACAGGGCGATTTGAATAAACGCGGCTGATGTATGAACAGCGAGGCGGGGTTATTTATAGGCCGCGTGTAATGGGACCGCGTTACACGAGACGTTATACACTACTCGGCCTTTATCAACATATTTATAAGCGGCGGCGACCGCTGCTATCTGTTGCACGTGGACGACGCCGCCCGCCCGCCTTCACTCTCGCGGACATGTAGAGTTCGCGGGATCACGGCTCTCTCGGAGGCAATGGGAAGCAAAGCGTGGGCTGGTTCTTTCCCCAAGATGCAATGTGATGCCACAAAGTGCGAAGGTTGAGCGATGATGAATTTTCTACACGTTTAATTAGGATATCAGTTTTTTTTTATTTTTGAATTATTGCTCGGTACTTGAAAATTTGGAATAATTACGCCTTTACTTGGGCAATAATTCAATACCAAAATAATATCAAAAATATTTCTAGTGCACCATGGAAAATATGAGGCGGCAGACCTCTAGTACACGAGGAAAAGAACGAAACTCTCAGTAGCATTAACCCAGTTGGAATAAGCGCATTTATGAAGACAGTAGAATATAAAATTGAACTGATATCAAGTAAAAAACGTACACGATGTGACAGTAAACTGAATACCTGTGTAGGCCACATTGAGGAATCTGCAAGCAAGACTTCATCAGAGAGTACGATTTGTGGAGTCCTCCCCGGGGCCAGCGGGTGCCAACCCGCGAACGGGAAGGAGCGGGGTTGTCCCGTCCATCGCCGCGGGCGCGCGCCGGGGTGGGCGCTGCCGTCGCCCCTGATGTATTCATTTATGCGCGCTTGGCGGCCAGCGCCGCTCTCGCTCCGCCGCCTCTGCGCACACATCTTTCCTTTGCCCCTGCTCCCTCCTCTGTTCTTCCTCCTTCCTTCCTCCATCTTCTCCCTTGTCTCCTCCCATACGTCTTCCTTCCTCTTCCACCCCACTTCTCGTGTAATTCTCTATCAATACTTTTCGAAAAGCACTCTCTGAAACGTTTCGTTCTGCTCTTCCTCCTCCACTGTCGCCACCCCCTCGTCCGCGCCGGTCCCCCAATCCTTGTCCGTCACCGCCTCCGCAAGTCCACCTCGGATGTCCCCGCAGTCTTTCACCTCACTTGCACTCGGCTCCTCGATTCCCGCAACCGCGTCCACGTGAGGCCGGGTGTCCTCGTCGCCTTCCCCTCCTGTCCCCGCCCGCCCCGCCCGGCGATTAAGCGCACGGGCTCACCGTTAGGCGGAGGACGGCGCCGCGGGCGCCGCGGCGGTAGCAGCGCGGGAGCAATAACCGGGCGGAATTGGTAGGTGCGATGCGTCCAACGCCGCCACCTGTGCCCCATCGCATCTCGCGGCGCCTCACATCCGACGCTCGGGCCGATTCGCAGGCGCACGAGGCGACGCGCCGCGGCCCAGCCCGCCGGAACGCCCGCGGCACACATTTCGGCTCCTCGCCTCTGGGAAACACCAAACTCTCTGCTATTAGGCGGTTATTTTGTATTTGCAATACTCGTTCTTTTTATAGTAAATCATGTCAATAGTGTTTTTATTTCTATTAACAAAAAAAATGGATATAGTAATATAAAACTTGGAACCTCGAATATAGAAATCAAATATACATCGTGTGTAAAAGTGACAGCTTTTATTTCTTTTTGTATTTCTTATTTTTCACTTTAAGTTTTATCATAATGTGACTGTTATGGGTTTAATCGGATGATTGTATTATAGGCTGACTAGAAGTTTTAGACAAATGATTTCAAAAACATGATTTAGAATCAAACATTCAACGAAGGTAATTCGCTCAATAGCATTTGAAAAAAATCTGACAGAATTATCATTTAAACTTTTCTCAAAGGGATTAATGCCCTCCCCCTACACATATTCCAGTTTTTATTAAAAAATACATTTGCTAATACATACAAGGGTGAAGAAAGATCACGCCGCCAAAGAATCATTCTTTGATTTGAATTACAGCAGTATTTCAACACAGAAAGGAAAAGGGTTGCATTTTGCATGAAATCAAGAATGTAATTTATGGAGTTGGAAAATTTCCAGCATATTCCAGTTTAATAAATTTCATCACAGCGTGAAATTATAAATATGCCATGAGCGACCTATTTAAACGAAACATGCGTCATTTTTCAAAGAATATTTTTGCTTTCTAATACGTTATTTTACTTTGAACGCAAACACCGGGGCGCGGCGTCTCGCCGGCCTGTTCGATGGGTTGGCAGGCCTGCGCGCAGATCAATCAGGCGGCAGCGGCGGCTCCAGCAGGTGCGCAGCGCTCAGCGCAGCACCGCCGCCGCAGCCAGCGCAGTCGTCTGCGCGCGCAGGCGGAGCTACCCCCGCTGCCCCCTCCCCCGCGGCGGCCATTGTCTGCGCAGGCGCTTCCATCTTCTCTCCAGACGCCTTACTCGCTTTGCCTACATTGCACGTTTCTTTTTTCTTTCTTTCTTTCTACATCCTTCCTTCCTTTTTACCGTTTTTATGATTTTGATTTTGATTTGGTTTGTTTCTTTTTCTTTCTTTTTGCTTCCTTTCTTCTGTTTTTTATATCTTTCTTTCTCTTTCTTTTTGCTTTCTTCGTTCCTTTTTCTGTTTCTTTCTTTTTTGTTTCTTTGTTTCTTGCTTTTTATTTCTCCCTTTACCTTACTTACTTTGCAATATCTCTCTTGTTTCAACTAAATCTTCTTCCTTTTTTTCTGTACATTTCGTTCTTTATCGTTTTATATATGGACGGCACAATGAAAGAAAAACATAAGTTCCCTACCAGCGGTTTTGAGATGCAACTCGATTAAATTTGGGGAGCGGAGCTTGCAAATCATTGGAGGTTCAAAACAATTTAAATGGATAGAAAATGGAAATTTATTACTGAAAAGGGAGAAGGTTGCTCAAAGAGAGTCGTATTCAGGAGAACGTGGACTACCCGAAATTATGGCTTTTCATACCGACTCATTTATACATTAAATGTTAACTGTATTTAAGTATTACCTGCTTATTTTTTCTCTTTTGCATACAAAGAGAAGATAGCTGTATCGAAATATAATTTAAAAATCATTATTTTTATTGACAAGGAGTTTCTTGAGATACATAGGATGCTAAGTAGCTTTAGTCGATGATACCGTTGTTGTCTTAAGACTTTCAAAAATTGTGCATTTGAACATGAACGCCATCAAACCTGAGGAGCGAGACTGGCGTTCGTGTGGAAGGGAATATTTGGCCCTTGCGGAGGCGTTGCGGCGCCGAGGAAGTCCGCTGTTCGATCTGCAGTTGTGCGCGTGAAGACGAGTGGGAGGGGGGGGAGGTGGAAGCGGGGAGACGTGCGTCTCGGATTGCGCCGCCGCCGCCGCGAAGCTCTGCCACGCCCCCCTGGCGCTCAGGGCGCATGCCTGGCGCCCCCCCCCCTCCCCCCGCCCCCGGCGGCGCCTCACGAAACGCCACCGTCCTCCCTTCCCTCGCCGGCCCTCGCCATCCTCCTTCGCCAGCCCTCCATACTCTCGACGTCACACGCGTTTTTGGATTACGTACAAGAGGTTCTCTAAAAACGAGAGTTTTAGAACAATTGTTGTATTCCGTGTTTCAAATTTGGTTCTTCCACTTTTGCTCTTGAATTGTTACGCTTTCAACTGCTCCGCGATTTATAAAGTATGGACTTCAAAAACATCGTAGGTAATTTACTTGAATATTAACATCTAGTGAATGAATATGTTGCTTATTTTATTGATAACATCCTCATCGCTGCAGGATTCAAATGTTAAAAGGGCTGTTAGTCTTTGGTGTGTGTTCAACAATTCTTTGACTTGGTGAACGAACCACTACTGAATGACCGTGTTCTGAAGTACTGCAGATTTTTTCTTTGAGAATATGCTTAGTTTTGGGGTGAGTCTTTATACAAGACAGTTTATAGGTTTTCGCTGAAACGTGGAATGTGCGTTTCGAAATGGTAAATTATATACTTAGGTACGTTGCAAGTGGCGTAAATATTGCAAGAACGCCCCCTCCAAAAGTTCTGCGAACCATAGAAAATTAAAGGAGGACCACTAAATAGTAGATGAAGTGAGTGGGAAGGAGATTCTTTACCAAAGTTGCTGTCGCGCTCTGCGGAAGATCAAAGCTTTTATTTCCAAAATGAAGTATCTCCATGTTTGTTTGGGTTCAAGTTTTATATATAAATATATTTTAAGATTCTTCTCCATCTTGTATATTATAAAAATACGCCTCTTGGGAAAACTCTTATTGTTAATTTATCCGCGCGATCTGTCCATTATGTGTTTGGGCCACAAGGCCGCCCGTCGGGGGCCAACGCGTCGCATCTGTTGCTGCCCACTGTGCTGCGAGAGACCGTCGTGCGGGATGAGCCCAGCGCCGAGCGCTTGACGCCACACGCGACAGCGGCGGCGGGGGCGGGGACGGGGGCGGTGGTCACCCCCGCGCCGTTCCATCGGGGCGGCCAGCGCGCAGCGCCGCGTCCTTTGCTGCGCTCTGTCAGCCGCCTGACGTTGTGTTACGCCGCTCCGGCCGGA